>JAQFVV010014990.1:0-22533 GCA_028023455.1 Epiperipatus broadwayi | reverse complement strand
TATATATTAGATGGTTGAATGTTATTTCATTCATTTACAATTACTATCTCATTATTTGTTAAGGATGAATGTGGTTTCATTGAAATGTCAGCAATTTAAACAAAAAAACTATAATACTCATGACCCTAAAAAGATTTTAATTTTACTATATTTCTGTAAAAAACCTTTGTTATAATATATATTAATATTAGATTTAATAAGGTATTTATTTATATAGGACTATATTAATAAATTGTAATTGTAAATTAGTGATTAGGCTAATGCATATGCGCTATTACAGATTTTAATCAGGGTATTCATTTACATATAGTTTAAAATCTGTAAAGCGCATGTGCATTAGCCTGATCACTAATTTACAATTAATATTAAATGTAAATATGATTTTGTCAATTATAAACTCATATCTAATTAGGCATAGGATTAATTTAGTATTTTACTTTTAATAATCTTACATTAATAATCATATATAAATCATATAATAATGAATATTTTATATTGGCTTCATACATTAAATGTATATAAAAATAGGGTGGAGATTGTAAAGTTTCATCTACCATGAATTAAACAAATATTTCACATTACGCTAGAAATCTAAAAATAAAATGGGTTTTATATAATTCGGATGGAGGTAGTTGTGGAGAGACCATACTACTGCCAGTAGATGGCTCTAAGCCCACCATCAACAACCAATTGGACTCACCACCTTGAGTTTTAATTTTTAATGCCAATAAAGCTAAGTGTGCTTTAATTTGTTAGAATTGGATGATACACTTTTTACCTCTGCAACAACTAATTACCCAGCTGAGGGCAAGTGTTATTTTGCTGAAACATCAAACATTAGTTTTTTTGCATTTTTACTAAACTTAAATTGTTTTCAAAAGTCATCATTATGATTTATAAACCTCTTTTGCCATGAAAAAACATTCAATAATTAAACTTCTATAGTGAGGATAAATTTGCACATCTCAACATGGTCAAGAAAGATAAGTAGATTTGTGATTTAACTTTTCTTTTAGCATATAGAGATCACACCTGTCAGGAATAAAATTAATTCTCACACAAACGTACTAAAATTGGTAAGATCTTATAAAGATCTTGGAAATATTTTTATTTCTTTTATTGAAAGACTAGTTACTGAGACTTAATATTATGGATCAAACGTTATTTGGTTTACGATTATCTTTTAGCAATAAAATATATTTTTTATTGTAGGTATATTTTTGATTTTACCACATACCAGAGAACAATTAAGAACTCAGCACTCAATCTATGTCAGTTTTTCCCAATTTGAAAACTATTAATTTTTCTCAAAAAAAATCACAAAAGGTCAACTATTTATACTGGAAAAAAGTTTTCACTTTGCATTAACAACAATTAGATCTTAAAAAAATTTTAAACCAGGTAGATCTGTAATAGTACTTCTTGTGGACAAAGGGATGCCACTGTCACATTATAGATTACGTAACATTGATAATAAAAAATATTGGTTTTATTAAATAAAGTTTATATTAGAACAAAATAAGATCATTATCTTGAAAAAACAACTAAGTCTCTTAATAATAAATATCCTATTGATGATGACCATAAAAATCAAAATCAACCTTAGAGAGAAATCCTCTATATACTCTAAGAAATGTTATGGTCTACCAAAAACATATAAAATAGATACTCCACTCTGTCCTACTATTGTTAGTGCCATAGAATCATCTATTCATGACTTTATTTAGATGTATGGCAAATCAATACAATCAATTATTCCATTTATCATTTTGTATATAAAAAACATAGCCCACTTTATTAGTAGTAATTTACAAATCATATCAAATAATATCTTGTGTGAACTTTGATGTTACTTCATTATTTATTAATATACCAATTAATACAGTTTATAAAACATTGATATTTACAAAATCATATCCCCCACTTTAGCTAAATAATTGTCTTTCTAATATCTATTCTTTTATGGACAATAGTATAAACGAGTAATTGAACTTCAATAAGATATCCCATCTCTAATATTTTCAACTACTAGTTTATTTAGAAAATAATTTCTAAACACAAGCTTCAGATTCAACTCTGTCCAAGCCATGCATCTGGTTTAGGAATTTTGTTGACACATTTGTTATTTGATAATGACAGAGAAGAAAAACTGAAATTGAGGGGGGGAAAACTCCTTTTTGTTGTTCTTGTTTATAAAAAAACAACAATATCTTAATAACTTTATATACAGGAAACAACACATATTAATAGATGCCTGAAGAGATCATTCTATCATCATCCATCCCAAATCTTTTCTGTAGCTAAATCACAAACAACCTCCAAAGTAATGCCAACCTAGTGCAAGCCAATGTAATCAATGTCTACTAGAAGGTTAGTGCACATTAAAATCCTACTCTAGTCCCTACTCATACAATATCTGCAAGCTATATTCCAGATTATAGCTTTCATCAGTGAGGAACATTAGATCTGAGAGCACTGCATCTAGATCTCTGGATCTAATGAAGACCAGCAGCTGGCTTTTGTCTAAAGCCACTGGAGGAAAGGGCAATGCAAGAGATCTGGGTGCAGTACTCCCTCAGATCTAAGGCTTCTCACTGATGAAATCCATAATCTATAAAACTAATCTGGGGATTTTGGATGAATATCACTAGGCAGGGATTTTGATGCTTTTCTTACTTTCTAGCATCTACTGATTCTACCGCTAGCACTAGTGGTTTGTATTGTAAGGAGAAATTTGCTACTGTATTATCAGATTGAGTAAGTGTATGAAAAGGTGGTCATGTGATATAATAAATAAATCACTTTTCACTTACATTTTACTTCCAAATAAAGGGGGGATCAATCATACATGCAATGTTTTATTAAATTACAAAAGGAGAAAAGAAAGAGTATTGCTCAATATAGAAAAGAATCACAGATAAACAGAATTGGAATTTTATCCCTTTTAAGAGTTTAAGGAATCTATGCAATATACTGTGTGGTGATTGCTTTCATTATAGAAAAGAATCACAGATAAACAGAATTGAATTTTATCCCTTTTAAAGTTTAAGGAATCTATGCAATATACTGTGTGGTGTGCCAGAGCACATGTAAAGGAACAACCAATTGTTGCATAAATGCTAGAAGAGTAACACACTAATGCAGTAAAAACTTCTCTCTTCTCAGAGTTTGCTCACAATATTTTGGACATTACCCCTAATATAGATTTCTCAAATAATGGATTCTCCACCTACATGTGACAATCATCAGCAAAGAATATCATGTGATTATTACTTTATCCAGTTGTGGACAAGTTATTTTGCCAACATGTCAATAATTATTATTTTATTTTCTATTAAACATGGTTACTCTCAAGAGACATCATTCTGATTGATTGATTGATTGATTGATTGATGGATGGATGGGTGGATGGATTGATGGATGGATTGATGGATGGATGGATTGATTTATTGATTGATTGATGGATGGATGGATGGATAGATGGATAGATAGATAGATAGATAGATAGAGAGATGGAGAATAATAGAGTAAGATAGATAGATAGATAGATAGATAGATAGATAGATAGATAGATAGATAGATAGATAGATAGATAGATAGATAGATAGATAGATAGATAGATAGATAGATAGATAGATAGATAGATAGATAGATAGAGATAGATAGATAGATAGATAGATAGATAGATAGATAGATAGATAGATAGATAGATAGATAGATAGATAGATAGATAGATAGATAGATAGATAGATAGATAGATAGATAGATAGATAGATAGATAGATAAGGATAGATAGATAGATAGATAGATAGATAGATAGATAGATAGATAGATAGATAGATAGACAGATAGATAGATATGCAACCCGATGAAAATCTTTGTATCAACATATATATATATATATTTAAAAAAGATATATGGATTTATTGCTTAGGAGTTCATAAAAAGTTTGAGCACCAAACCTGCAAGATCTGATCCTGCCAGAATCAATTGTACTCACAATTTCAAGTTGGATGCTCTACTAACTATGCCCAAAGTGTGCAGGATATGTTCTGATTTATCAAACATCTTTTGCCTCAGAAAATATATAGATGTATATTCTTAATATAATTTCTATAGCTGGTCAAATAACCTCAACTGGATTTGAATATTTTAGGAAATAAAATTTTAAAATCATTCGTTTACAAGCAAATATAACACTGATTATAAAAAAAAAAAAAAAAGATAAAATATAATCCCACCTGAATTGAACGACTTCTACATGTAATCCAATATTAATTTGTATAAATCCTGTTGCATAACTTAGTCGAAGGAAAATAGAGGCCAGCAAACATTTACGAAAAAAAGATATGTATAGTTAATTGTTATGATTATAAGAGAGGAATTTTTGAATTTAACATCAAATTCATATAGATATAATAAACACCTCCATACTTCCCCATTCTTTTCAAATTCATATAAATAAAGATATAATAAAAGACAAATGACCCCCAAGATACATTTCATAGCTGAACCACACTCATCAGTTGGCCCAGGTCACTATTTCTCATATATATCTTTATTATAGGCAAGTATTTATCTAGAGTAAATTGTTACATTTTCATTTACCGTTGTCAAACTTCCTCCACCTCCACAACTTTGACGTCATCCATTTCGGATAAATACATTCTTCAATGATTATTACTAATCATTTTCGAAACTAGATATTATCTCTAGCATAGATATAAATCCTTTAAACCTCAGTTAAAGATTAATATATCTGATTTTTTTTAAATTTACACACACGGAGTTATTCACCTTTCTCTGTCCCGTATTTTTTCAAATTCATATACTTTTTGAGCCATTTTTATATAGATGTTGATAACAGATATGAGATAATTATATTATCACCATCATTTTATGTATACATTGTCAAATGTTAGTAAGCAACCACAATCTTGATTCACAATAATACAGTTAAATGTCAATTAAATTAGTTTATTCTCACACGTCACTATTTGAAGCATCAACGAAACTTTTTAATTAACGTTATTTCCAGTAATATAGTTTCCATATCAAATTATAAAAGACTTGTTTAGAAGTTGAATAACTTATGGACATGTGCATAATCTCTAAAACATCACATGACCTCATTGAGCTCACATTAGCATATAAACTGAATAAATCATGTGATGTTATGTTGATTTACATCATTCAGCAAAAGAATAAAAAGTGCCTATAGATACCACAGAACTGAAGTCACTAAAATATGTTATCAGATTTGCCCAAAGTATACAATCAGATTGTCTCATTTCAAATTCTTGGCATGTTTAGGTAGAAATAAATAAACTTTCAGTATTAAACAAACTCAGAAAGTGGTAAAATGAATTGGAAAATATAACGTAGGTATCAATTAATCAATTAAGATGACTATTAGGCGGAAGTTGTTCTCAGAATGTGAGTTATATAGTTTAGAGTAAATAGTGTTGCAGCAGATTAATTAAAATTCCATTACTAATATATATATATGCATAGTAATTTATTCTATTTAATATATATATAACAATAAAAATAATAAAATATAACGGTAATTAATGGTATTATATGCAGTCTTTAAATTCGCAAAAGTACTTCTGCAAATACTTTAGATAACCAAAGGTACTTCTGTTGGATTGAAAAGCTGTTTATAATAGTTAATTATCATTATATTTATTATTTTTATTGTTATTACAACAGTTTTTAATTAACAGACATTTTATTTGTATTATATATTGTAACCGGACCCGCATACAACCGTTTTATTACGTCAGCTGTAACAATTTTCTGATGAGCATGTTGTAGGAAGGAGCTATCAATTGACATTCCTAATGCAGATGTTAATGCCTCCTACAACAATATTTCCTACTCATCAGAGGATGTAGTACGATAGAGACTGGAAACATCTAAATATTTCTATGTTTGGTTTCCCAAAAAGCACCATTAGAGTTCCATCTCACTACAACCCCACGAAGCTTGCCTAGATCTAGTTATGCCAGACGTAGCTCAGAAGGCATGAGATTCTCATGAACAAGTGCTAGAACTGGATGAGTGATGCAATAAAACAAAACATAATTGGACAACTGGATAACCAATTTAATTTTTAGTAACAAAAAAAAAAATTCCCATTAAATAACAATTAATTTGCAATTTCTAACAAAGTTCATTTCTATTCACATGATAACTCATCTTCATTTTTACTTATGAAAGAGTTAGAAGCAGTTCTTTTTTTTTACTTAATAGTTCATTTACAAGTTCATTTATGAGAAGACATTTGGAAACAGTCTAATTCAACAATAGTTCAATTTTGAATTCCTTTATGAGAAGAAGCTTGGAAATATTCTAATTCAACAATAGTTCATTTTGAATTCATTTATGAGGAAGAAGCCTGGAAATATTCTAATTCAACAATAGTTCATTTTGAATTCATTTATGAGAAGAAGCCTGGAAATATTCTAATTCAACAATAGTTCATTTTGAATTCATTTATGAGAAGAAGCTTGGAAACATTCTAATTTAACAATAGTTCATTTTGAATTCATTTATGAGAAGAAGCTTGGAAACAGTCAAGCATTTATGGTTTATACAGCATTTCATTATTTTATGAATCATTATTGATTGGTAAACATTTAAACTTAGCAATTCTTGATTTGTGGAGCATTTATCATTTGGTAACCGAAGCATTTATAATTCAGTCAAATATAAAAGTATATTCATACACATAAACTCTGTTTGGCTTGTGGAGCATTTATCATTTAGTAATTGCAGCATTTATAATTCAGTCAAATATAAGAGTATATTCAAACACATAAACTCTGTTTGGCTTGTGGAGCATTTATCATTTAGTAATTGCAGCACTTCTAATCTAGTCAAATATAAAAGTATCTTCATACACATAAACTCTGTTTGGCTTGTGGAGCATTTATAATCCATATAGTAAATACATTCAAATATTTTTATAAATAAATTTGCGTATAACTATTTCATAATTTTATTTTATAACGTATGATAAACATGTTCTAATATTTTAGAAAACAAATTCTACGTAATTATTTCATAACTTCACTTTATAACATATGATAAAGATGTTTTAATATTTTATAAAACAAATTCTAGGTAATTATTTCATAACTTCATTTTATAACGTATGATAAAGATGTCTTAATATTTTATTAAACAAAACGTATGCAACCGTTTCATAAATTCACTTCATAACATATGATAAATATGTTTTAATATTTTATAAAAATAATTTTTATGTAGATATTTCATAATGTCAATTTATAATTTATGGTAAAAAATGTCTAAACATTCCTATAACGTAATTACCTTCCAGTTTTGCAGTCTAGTTTACTCTAAAGAAGGCAGGTTATTTCATCTATGGAAAGTCATGGCACTTAAGCGTGGAGAGAGTGAAGCCGCTAAATTACCCCATTGTTATTATAATTCCTCTAGTAAAGCTTTCTTTTTTCCATTTTCACGTTTTGTTAAAGCTTTATTTTAATGTATCAAAAGACTTAAGTAATACACTTTTTCTTTTTTTAAAAAAAATTTAATATGTTCTGCTTCTCTGTGTAAGACGAGAGAGAGAAAAAAAAAGTTCTTTTCTTCCGACGACGTGCCTGATTTGAATACTGCCTCAGTTTAACTCAAGTATTTTTTTTTCTTTCTTTTTAATGATTGGATAATTAATTTCTTTTCTTTTTATTGAGACAGATAAAAAAAAATAAGATGACTTAACATTTATTCAAATCCATCAATTACAAAATTAAAAATATGATTTTTTTTTTAAACAAATCACAGCTTTTATTTCATTCCCAATTAGACTGAATCACGCTAGACATTTTTAAATGGGGGGGGTTATTGAATATTTATATGAGGAACAGCATATCTGTTTCATTACCCCTCACCAAATTTTGGGATGAAATCGCCTGGAAGTACGATTTCATTCCGTATACTATACACATTATTTCTCAGTACTACTTGATTTTAGATATGCTGATGAATGGGCAAGATGAGCTGGAAAAGTGAATACATGAACCATAGCCTCCAATGCCAGGATAAGTAGACGGCCAAGCACAAACTACCAGTACACACCGCCTCATGACGTCACGAGAAAATACCACATTTTTAAGCACTACCTCTCTTGTACCTAGAAGTATCATCCAACCAAGAATAGGAGCCAGAGAAGAAAAAAATTTGGCACTCAGCCAACCCTGCTCAGCTTTGGTGAGTCTTAGGGGCTATCATTTGGCCTATCCATGAGACCAAGGCCTATACATGAGACCTATATATACGCACTGCTGGACTACTCTTAGAGCACAACATCCGGGTCTGGATAGTGCCGAGCATATACTTCGGAGCACCATAACACAATGCATCCAAGCAGCTCCGCTCAATCATCCACCATCTCAACATGAAAAACACAAGTTCATGCATCACTACACCACACTCACAAACTTTTTTCATCAGCTATCTCTATTTTATTCTGAATCATAACTGCAACCTGGTTTGGGAAACTGAGGATCATGGTCAGTTCTCCAATAGTCCTCTTTTGTATTATGAGGCGACATACTTCTGGATCATCTCTTTGTTGATAATTTATCATGTTTAACATTACTGTGGTATCTTGCTTCTTCATTTCTGTATTTTCTTTGGAGATCCTTGTTACTGTTTGATCTCCTAATTATACGCGTCCGATATGGACCATGAACACGATCTGTGGATTTTCTCCTGTTCCTCTTCCATGGTGGTATTTTATTTTTACATAAAAGTTTATTTTTAAATGGTTCTTCTGCCATAATAATTATTTTTTTAGTATTTATAAAAGTTTCTTGTTGCTTAATTTTTTTCACACTTATAAATCCTGAGTTTCCAGATTCCCTTTTGGTGTTTTTTCCTGTGTAAGCAACTATATTTTTAATAACTGTCTTTATATATCTTTTTTCTGTACTCAATTTTTGATTTGAGTTTATTAAGCTTTTGTTTATAATTTTTATATATGGCTGAGGACTAACACACTTTTCTTTCCAATTTACGGTTTCTTTCTCTATCTCTGTTACTATTTCATAGCATATATCAGACAATTTTTCTGAAACATTTTCTTCTATATTGGACAGTTCCTTAGTTATATGAGAATTAAGTTTTTGATTATGTTCATTTTTATGTTTTTCCTCTTCTTGAAGATCAGAAGATTTTAATTTTGCTTTATTAGATTCATTTTCATCCATTTGAAACTCTTTTGCTGTGTTTGATATTTCAGTCTCAGCTTCTGTATATACTGCTTCTTTCTTTTCAATTTTAGAGGTATATTCCACAATCAGAAGTTTTCCTGAAGGTAGACTGACAATTTCAAGATCACTCTTTGTAATTTCAATTTGTGATTCCTTTAAAATATCTTTGGTTGGAAATTCTAAAGTTTCTTCCTCATCCAATTTTTTAGACTGAGTTATTTCTTTTATTAACTGGTTGAACTTTTCATTCTGATTTTCCACTGCTTCCATAATTTGTTTTTCTATTCTTTGGTTTACTTCTATTGCTTGCTTGTTATCTTCTTCTCTTTGCTTATCTCTTTTTTGATTATCTTCTTCTCTCTGTTTATCTCTTTTTTGGTTATCTTCTTCTCTTTGCTTATTCTTTTTTGATTATCTTCTTCTCTCTGTTTGATATCTTCTTCTCTTTGTTTGTTTCTTTTCTTTTGGTCTGCTTTTATAATTTCTATTATCTGAGCTATCATAGCTATCTTTTCTGTTTTCTGAGCCTCCATGTTTACCATTTTTCCTTTGTTTTCTAAATCAGTAAGCTTCTCTCTCCATCCACACCATGACCTTACTCCATCCTCTTTGAAATGCCTGTTTCATTCTTTATGCCATTCATTTTGTGTTTTTCTTTTAGACTTTTATTTTTCCATCCTTCCTGAACAAATTACATCACTACATCATATGCACTGTTCATATCACAGAATCGTGATCTGCTTATGCCTATGAGTAGGCTAGCTATATCGGACCTCACAGTAGGGTGGCAAATTGACCGGCCTATGAGTATGCTAGCCAGATAAGGCCTCACAGTAAGGTAACAAATGTAACCGGAGCCTATAGGTAGGTTAGCCAGGTAAAGCCTCACAGTTGGACGCCAAATGTAACCGGTGCTTATAGGTAGGTTAGCCAGGTAAAGCCTCACAGTTGGATAACAATTAATTTGCAATTTCTAACAAAGTTCATTTCTATTCACATGATAACTCATCTTCATTTTTACTTATGAAAGAGTTAGAAGCAGTTCTTTTTTTTTATCAATAGTTCATTTACAAGTTCATTTATGAGAAGACGTTTGGAAACAGTCTAATTCAACAATAGTTCAATTTTGAATTCCTTTATGAGAAGAAGCTTGGAAATATTCTAATTCAACAATAGTTCATTTTGAATTCATTTATGAGAAGAAGCCTGGAAATATTCTAATTCAACAATAGTTCATTTTGAATTCATTTATGAGAAGAAGCCTGGAAATATTCTAATTCAACAATAGTTCATTTTGAATTCATTTATGAGAAGAAGCTTGGAAACATTCTAATTTAACAATAGTTCATTTTGAATTCATTTATGAGAAGAAGCTTGGAAACAGTCAAGCATTTATGGTTTATACAGCATTTCATTATTTTATGAATCATTATTGATTGGTAAACATTTAAACTTAGCAATTCTTGATTTGTGGAGCATTTATCATTTGGTAACCGAAGCATTTATAATTCAGTCAAATATAAAAGTATATTCATACACATAAACTCTGTTTGGCTTGTGGAGCATTTATCATTTAGTAATTGCAGCATTTATAATTTAGTCAAATATAAGAGTATATTCATACACATAAACTCTGTTTGGCTTGTGGAGCATTTATCATAAATTGCAGCATTTATAATTTAGTCAAATATAAGAGTATATTCAAACACATAAACTCTGTTTGGCTTGTGGAGCATTTATCATTTAGTAATTGCAGCACTTCTAATCTAGTCAAATATAAAAGTATCTTCATACACATAAACTCTGTTTGGCTTGTGGAGCATTTATAATCCATATAGTAAATACATTCAAATATTTTTATAAATAAATTTGCGTATAACTATTTCATAATTTCATTTTATAACGTATGATAAACATGTTCTAATATTTTACAAAACAAATTCTACGTAATTATTTCATAACTTCACTTTATAACATATGATAAAGATGTTTTAATATTTTATAAAACAAATTCTAGGTAATTATTTCATAACTTCATTTTATAACGTATGATAAAGATGTCTTAATATTTTATTAAACAAAACGTATGCAACCGTTTCATAAATTCACTTCACAACATATGATAAATGTTTTAATATTTTATAAAAATAATTTTTATGTAGATATTTCATGATGTCAATTTAAAATTTATGGTAAAAAATGTCTAAACATTCCTATAACGTAATTACCTTCCAGTTTTGCAGTCTAGTTTACTCTAAAGAAGGCAGGTTATTTCATCTATGGAAAGTCATGGCATAGCATGGAGAGAGTGAAGCCGCTAAATTATCCCCATTGTTATTATAATTCCTCTAGTAAAGCTTTCTTTTTTCCATTTTCACGTTTTGTTAAAGCTTTATTTTAATGTATCAAAAGAATTAAGTAATACACTTTTTTTTTTTTTAAAAAAATTTAATATGTTCTGCTTCTCTGTGTAAGGCGAGAGCGAAAAAAAGTTCTTTTCTTCCGACGACGTGCCTGATTTGAATACTGCCTCAGTTTAACTCAAGTATTTTTTTTCTTTCTTTTTAATGATTGGATAATTAATTTCTTTTCTTTTTATTGAGACAGATAAAAAAAAATAAGATGACTTAACATTTTATTCAATTCCATCAATCACAAAATTAAAAATATGATTTTTTTTTAAACAAATCACAGCTTTTATTTCATTCCCAATTAGACTGAATCACGCTAGACATTTTTAAATGGGGGGGTTATTGAATATTTATATGAGGAACAGCATATCTGTTTCAATATATAATACAACATAAAGAACTCAGGAAAACTTCTTTTCTTCTATATATCTATAAACAATTTTAGTGCCCAGCAGAACTGTATAGACATAGGAACAGGCTGATGCTTACTGTGTAAGCCCAATCTTACCGATGTAATCATTGTTTTTTGACCAATGATAGTATGCTTTGAAACATATATATATATAGTAAAATCTAATAACATTTAAAAACCATGTAATTCATTAATTACCCAGTAACACCTGTACATTAGTGTACTTGTAAATGATAAGTAATTAAAAATTTAGGGATGTATTTTTTTTTCTTTAAGTTTTATGAAACAAATTGGTTCACAAGATTATTGTTTTTCCTTTATTACGGTTTTTTGCCTCCAACAGCAAACATTAAAAAAGGCTAGGCAACACTTTATACAGGTAATATGTGAATAATATATTTTATTTATAATTTAGGTGTAATATATATGTATATAATGTACCTATATTGATATGAGCACATATAATTTTTATCTAAGAATTATTATTAAAGTAATTTTTCGTAAAAAGAAAAACATAAAATTAAGAAATGTTGAAGAGTTTATTCAGTTTATTTTAAGAGAAAAGATAGGAATTAAATAGTTTTTATTAGTATTCGTAAAAATATAAAATATTTACAAATTCTCTTTTCATTCAATTTTAATTAAAGAAAAAATGTTAAAACTAAATAGTAAATTGTATTAAAAATATATGTGCGTATATATGTACATTTGTAAATATATAACATGTATGTGAAAGTTAAAGAAGATTATCATTAAAAACACGGCAATGGCTATTAATAAAATAAAACAACATCTCTGCATGGCTATTACTAATTAAGCAATCTTCCAAAACACGTTTATCAAATGATTATCATTGGAATTTGATAACAGATCTTTGCCGGAAATATTAGAAAGACAACAAGGCGCAGGTATAAATAGACCTATTTTATCGGACAGTAATTGGTTCCACAAATTAGTTGAGACAGTTCATTCCACAAATTAATTGAGTGAATTCAGTTCCACCAAAGCTATTGAGAGTGTAGTTCCGGAAATTAATTGAGTCAGTTAAAAAAACAAAAAATGCAGTGCTGAGAATATTTTGGAATGCACGTTCACCTCCAGCCCAGATGTCCGAGAAAACAGCAGATCTGCCCAGTGAAATAATGTCAGCTTAACATCTTAGAAAATCTCCCCGTCAGTATCTATTTGTCTCCGATAGCAATAACGTGAAAATCAGGAAACTCCAGCAAGGAAAACGTCCCAGCCGGCTGGTAAGCATTTATAATGGAAATATCCTCACCGAAAGCAGCCTCCAAAGAACAAAATTCTACATCAACATTCAAAATCCTGGGTAAAACATTTGCTTATTTGCGTTCTATACTGTAATAGCCATTGCATTTCATTAATTCGTGTGAATCCTCCAAGAGTCTAATTATATGAACTCGATATCATACATAAATGAACTATTGATGTGTGTGATTAAATTTCAAATGCTATGTAATACTTTATTATTATTATGTGTCTTGCATGAGTTAATATGTGTGTGATCCTTATATCAATATTATTAGTTAAATTAGATAAATACCAGTGTTTTGTTATGAAAGTAAACAAGAATATTTAAACTAGTTTAGAAATGTCAATTTAAAATATGCGTGTGTTTTATTAGAATTATAAAATGTTTAAGTTAGTAAATAAATGTTAGTTAATAAATTATCTTTAAAATTAAACTATATTTGTCGGTCAATTCTTTTTATCAATTCTTTTATCAATTCCTTTTTATCAATTCTTTTACAATTATTTTATAAATTCTTTTTACAATTCTTTATCAAGTCTTTTAACCACTAATTAGGTATAATATATTAGTGATTACAAACAGCTGAGCTAGTCGTGGATTTAGGCGTTGGGTTAGTTGCCACTATTCAAAGTGCGTTGTCTATTCTTTTAGAATAGACAGCTGGCGCCCGTGTTTATACACAAACAAAAAAAGTGCTTTGAACTTGGTGTTGAACTCAACAGTCGAGAAGAAGTTATGTCCTGGAAATGTAATGTTAGTTATATACTTTATAGCTATCGTTTGGGCATACATACTCTCCGAGTATGTTCTTCTCTGCCTAAGAGGCCGGTGTTTCGAATACACATATTCGAATACGGTTCAATACATATATATTACTAAAGGCTGCGGAGATTTTTACAATCTTTCAAATAGCAGTATTTGATGAAAAAAAAACAACTAAAGGCTTATTGGACATGTATTTCATTTAAAACAATAGAGAAAATGAGTTAATATTAGTAATACTATTTATATGTTTGTGTGGCATTTAATTAACTATATATGTATATGTTTTAATGGTCTGAATGATATACCATGTGTGTAGTGTCATATTAGGCTTAATGGAAGGACATACTTAATAAAAATGGGATGATGATGATGACCAGAACAAAAAATGGCATTATGTATGTACATAAATATATGTGTAGCAGTGTTAAAGTATTTTTTTTATATATACGTCAAAGCATTGACCGGGAAACAAACCCAGTCCTGCTGCTTGGAAGGCAGTTATGCTAACCGCTAGGCCACCAACGCTTGACAAAAGTATTTGATTTATGCTTACATTCCAGAAGGAAGAAACATTTATATTTAAGCTGTCTTCCATTCATTATTAATAGCAAATATGTATAAGCATAATACACATTACACCTGAGTCTCGTTTTACGCGATAGATAGGTTCCTCAGAAAACACGTGCAAATGAAATCGCGCAAAAATAGATGTAACTTACATTGAAAAGGGGGGATGTGGTCTGTGATTTTTCAAAATTCGCGTAAAAGCAAAGCACCAATGTAAAATTACTTTAAAATTCGCGCAAAAAAAATAAGGAAAAAAAATATGACTAATAAAAAATTTCAATTTGAAAAAAATTGATACAAGACAAACTTTTTTTAACTATAATATTTAATTTTATTCAAAATAATATATTTTTATGCATAATTTACAGTACAGTAATTTACATTTTTTTATACACGTTTTAATTATTATCGCTATTTGCCCAAAAACACGTTCGTTTGCAAACTAGTAAAAAATCAGATTCTCATGTGATGTGATGTGATGTATTTGGCTTCTCCTTAAACGAAGTCAAGAATATCTCAGCAATTATTCTCACAAGAGGAAATACAACTAGCGCCAAGTTCACTCTCATGTTGTGTTAATGGTTTTCTGTTGACGACGACTGATGATTTTATTAATTGTTTATGAACTTAGACTTATGATAATAAAAAGACATTTATTCACCACTGCTGGGAAAAAATTTAATTAAAACTAACAACTAAAAATTAAATTCTTATTTTTGTCTTTAATTTTCAATTCTGTTTAAAAATCAAATTTCGTTTTACATCACATTAATTTCAAGTCGCCCGTAAGTAATTTTTAAATTGTTAATTACAATTAAAAATCAGATTTTAATTTTTAATTGTGCCCACTGCTATTACTGACCTTTTAAAAATAAACTTGTGGACACTAAATGATTAATAATTGATTACGTTCTTTTTTAAAAAGCAAAAACAGAATGTGATTTAAAATGCAAAATTAACACGCACAATGTTTGAACAAATTTACATTATAATCTTGTAAAATTTAATGTGTGTATACATAAAATGTGGAAATCATGATTTTAATTTCATTATTGCATAAAATCTTACTATTATAAAGCACTGAAAATATTGAAATTACTAAGATGAAAGTGAATTCCAATAATGTGCTATTACTTTCAATATAACGTAAGTGCGCGAAATTTATTATTTAAAGTAATAGCGCATTATCGGAGTTCGACTTCCGGTGAAACACGAATCGCATAACTTCAAAATCGTGTTAAATAAGTCCGCATAAAAAGAGACCCAGGTGTATATCTAGCTATAGACTCAGCCAGTATACGTGAATATATAAGTCTCAGTTTATAAAAATACAAATTGAATATGTTGATCAATCTCATCACACACATATATAAAAAAATATTTAATCGGAGCAACAAGAAGGTAAAGCATTTTAAGGAATAATATTTAATAAGTATTAATAACAATATACATTAACTACACATAAATGTGGATGAAGTTTAACAATTATATAAAAGAAAGAATTAATAACATCATCATCATCATTATCAACCATTATCAATCCACTGCAGGATGAAGGTCTCTCCAAGTTTAATCCATCTTCTCCGATCTTTAGCTTCTCTTCTCCACATCACCCCTACACATTTTCTTATTTCATCCATCCATCTTACATGTGGTCTCCTTCTGGGTCTTTTACAATCTCTTGGAATCCAGTTTAAAATTTCAATTGTCCATCTATTATCATCTCTTCTAGCAATATGTCCAGCCCAACTCCACTTCAATCTTTTAATTTTTTCAATGAGGTCAGTAACACCTGTTTGTTCTCTTACCCATACATTGCGTTTTCGATCTCTTCTTGTTACTCCCAACATACATCTCTCCATACTTCTTTGAGTGGTCTGAAGTCTCTGTATTGATCTTCTATTAAGTGTCCAAGTCTCAGATCCATAAGTAAGAACTGGTAAAACACATTTGTTAAAAACCTTTCTTTTCAAACACATAGGCATATTTCCTTTTAATATCAAGTTATTTCTACCAAAAGCACTCCAACCAAGTTTAATTCTATGATTAATTTCCTCTATTATGTTTCCATCTGTATTAATAATCTGACCAAAGTATTTGTAACTCTTAACTTCTTCTAATTCATCATAATCAATCTTTATTTTCATATTTTGAGCAAATCGATTAAACATTACTTTAGTCTTTTTAACATTTATCTTTAGTCCTACTTTCCTACTTTCATCTGATAACTCCTGCAACATTTCCTGCAGCTCGGAAGCATTATTTGCAAAAACAACTACATCATCTGCGAAATCTAAATGACTTAAATAATCTCCATTTACTTTCACTCCTTTAGTTTCCCATTTTAATCCACAAAATACTTCTTGCAGCACTGCTGTAAAAAGTTTTGGAGATATGGAGTCACCTTGTCTTACACCTTTCTCAATGTTGACTTTCCCAGTATCATTATGTAATCTAATTGTTGCTGTTGCATTTTTATAAATATTCTTTAAAATATGACAATATCCTGGATCTATACCTTGATGATCCAATGCTTTAATCACTGAAGAAATGTTTATAGAATCAAATGCCTTTTCATAATCTACAAATCCAAAACATAATGACAACTCATATTCATTTGTCCTTTCTATAACTTCTCTCAATACTTGAATATGATCTACTGTACTAAAACCACTTTTAAATCCAGCTTGTTCCCTTGGTTGGTGGAAATCCAAGGTTCTCTGTAGACGAGTTGTAATTATCTTGGTAAAAATTTTATATAAAACTGATAAAAGGCTGATAGGTCTGTAATTTCTAATATCTTCTTTATCACCTTTTTTAAATATTAATATTATTACTGCATTCTTCTAATCATCCGGTACATCTTTATCATTTAGACATTTGGTATATAACTTTGCTAATATTTTTTCTGTTTCTTCACCTGCTTCTTTTAATATATCAATTATAATTCCATCATTACCTGGAGCCTTTCTTTTTTCATACATTTAATTGCATTTCTCACTTCTTCATTTAAAATTCTGGGCAATTCGGAAGATGTAATAGATATAGGAGGTACTTGTTCTTTATTACTATATAATTCTTGATAAAAATCTTCTACCAATTTCATAATGTCATCCCTCTTTTTAGTAATAATTCCATCTTTTTTCCTTATTGCAGATATAAATTTCCTACCAATACCAAAATGTTGTTTTACATTCTTAAGACTTTTATTTTCTTCTACAGCTTTTCTTGCTAGTTCACAGTTATACTTTCTTATATCATTTTCAACTCTTTTCCGCACCATTTTACAAAATTCGAGATATTCAATTCTTTTTAATCGCATCATTCTTCCGATCTTCATATTCCTTCTTTTCTTCATAAGTTCTCTAGTCTCAGTAGAAATTTTATTAGTCAATTGCTGCTTTTTTCTACCAGCTATCTTTGTTGCAGTTTTTAAAAGTGTATCAGTTATTTTCATATTAATTTCATTCAAATCTGAATCATGTTCAAAATCTACTAATACTTGAAACCGATTTGTAAGTTCTAATTTAAATTCATTAGAATGTTTCTGAAGATTAGGAATATCAACTGTAAATATAGTTTTTCTTAATAATTTTTGTCTCTCTAGTTTTACATTAACATGTATCTTACCCCTTACTAATCGATGATCACTTCCTGTGTTAAATTTATTAAGAACATTACAATCTTGAAATATGTATTTCCTGTTAGTCAAAATATAATCCAATTCTGCTGTACCTTCATTTGGATGCTTCCATGTCCATTTCCTTCTAACATTTTTCTCAAAAAAGAATTCATAATATAAAGTTTTTCCTTCTCTGCAAACTCCACAAGTCTATGTCCTCTCTCATTTCTATTACCATAACCAAAATTACCTACAACACTTTCATCTTTCATTTGTTTACCAATTCTAGCATTAAAATCTCCCATAACAATTTTAAAATGTTGTTTACTCTGATCAAAAGCCTTTTGTACATCCATATAAAAATCTTCTACTACTTCATCACTGTGAGAACTTGTTGGGGCATAAACCTGAATTATCTGCATTTGATATCTGCTATTAAGTTGTATAACTAATCTTGCCACTCTGTCTGATACACCATCAATCTCCACAATATTGTTCTTCCACTTTTTATTTATAATGAATCCTACTCCATTTGTATTTCCAATATTTGTGCCTTTATAATAGAGCATATGTCCACTTTTTAAATCAATTGTCTCTTCACCTTTTCTTCTAACTTCACAAAGTCCAATAATATCCCATTTAATATAAGAGAGTTCTTCTTCTAATTCTTGCAATCTTCCTTCACTTGAAAGTGATCTGCAGTTGTAAGTACCTAAATAAAAAGTCGTCATCAAATGGCAGCCTGGGTCCGCCTCCAGGATATTCTTAGCACCCTCTGCCTTCAGCCACCAACCGCTGCCTTGGTTGGTGACTTTACAGCCTCCTGGGATTAAGGGCCATGCTTTATTTTTGTCTGTCATAATTGTATAATTGGGAAAAATCTTTGTGTAAATGATACACAAACATTCATTCTGCCTTATCAGGCACTGAGAAGAAAGACCATGGTGTTTCTTGATCTTAAACTCAGAGGTAAAAAGCCAATAAACTCACCACGCTGGCTAATGTGTGTTGGTGAGCAGCCCATCCATGTTCGTATACTATATGAATAAACATATAGTAATAACAGCTGCAACGTCAAGAACGTATGGAGTGGACATTAGGAATTTGCCCTGCTCGGTTCCTTTAAGGCCTCCAAGAGGAATCAAAGGGTCTCCTTTCAGTTAATAGCAAACTCCTTTCTGCAGCCAAAGAATTAATATATGTTTTCAAAAATATTTTGAATATTAATCACTTTTGGCTTAGTATTCGAAATTATTGAAATATAAAATGGCTAGTTTTAGAACTTTTCTTCATTAAAAAAGATGGCAAACTGAGAAATAATGAATTTTTTTTCAAGAATTTATAAGTGTAGGATATTATAGAAGACAAATTCTATATATACTAAATGAACTTAAAATTACGTCTTATAACATTATTAAAAGTAAAAATTAAAAAATGTATATTCAGGCTCTTGCTAAATAATATTCAAATTAAATTTTTAAAAAAATATTCAATGAGAAATATATTTTACTTTTCTGGAAATATAAACAAATTAATTAATAATTCTAAAAATTCTATTTGTAAAAGATTAAAAAGCAATCTTATTTCTCAAATTATATATAATAAGCGCAATAATGCTCAAGGCTAACTGGGTTTGTAAGTAATTATTAAAATCCACTCAACCCTTAGACAATTCAATGTCAATAACAATCAACAATTTTCAAACTGTTGTCAAGGCAACTTTCTTTTAACAATAAGGGTGAAATTGTTGATTGTTATTGATATTGGAATTGTCTAAGTGTTGACTGGTTTTTAATGACAAATTATATATAAAAAACAGGCAAAACTCACTATACGTATTGTCACACACCGAAGCTAGAGTAATCAATGGATGCCAGAAAGCTTGTGGCCTTGTCAGTGAGGAGCATCCTCACTGACGAAGGCCACAAGTCAAAACTACACTAAATGGGGATTTTATGCACAAACCTTCTGGCATCCATTAATTACTCTAGTTTGCTGTGTGTGGTAATATGTATAGTGAGTTTTGCCTGTTTTAAAACAGTAATACATAAGCATAAGAAGTGGTGGTCATGTGATGTTTATTGACAAATTATATATATATGCAAAAAATTGTACATAGGCTAATCAAGATAATGTTCAGACAAAAGATTAAAAAGATAGCAACTATTCTATGCTAATATAAGAATGCTACAAAAAAATCAATCCAATACTGCGTTAACTTTTTTAATCATAAAAATCTTGTAACTTTTACTTCAATCTAAAATCACATAAAAATATTACATCAAGAAAGATATTATAGAAAGAAAAAAAGGTTGAGAAGCAATTCTTATAAATCAATTTAATGATTCTGTAATAAATAGACAATTTGCTAGTATTGAAATACAGAATTCCTGAAAAACCACATAACATCTGTTTTAAGCCAATAAACACACATGACCAATACCTCTTATGATTGTGTATAACTGTTGTTAAAACAGGCAAAACTCACTATATATATATATTGCCACACACAGCAAGCTAGAGTAATCATTGGATACCAAAATGTATGGATACCGAACTAAGTTCAGACCCATATGGCTATATAAGCTAATGGGCTTGAGACATTGTGTTTTCAGTTTAAGACTAATAGTTTTGTAGTTAAATGGAGATAAAAGGTGTTTGCTGGAGGGTTGCATTAGATCCTAAGATCTAGATGCAGTGCTCTCAGATCCAAGGATCCTCACTGACGAATGCCATAAGCCAAAAATTAGTCTGGGGATATTGGATGAGTAGGCACTAGATGGGGATTTTATGCACAAGCCTTCTGGCATCCATTGATTACTCTAGCTTGCTATGTGTGGCAATATATATAGTGAGTTTTGCCTGTTTTAACAACAGTTATACACAAGCATAAGAGGTGGTGGTCATGTGATGTTTATTGGCTTAAAACCAATACTGCCTAATATGATAGTGGTGGCTATCATTATTAAAGAACCAAAGACACCAAAATGTATGAGTACTGAACTGGATTCAGACCCATGTGACTATATAAGCTAATAGTCTCGGATTGAAAAAATTAAAGTATTTTCAGTTTAAGACTCATAGTTTTTGTAGTTAAATGAGGATAAAGGGTTGCATTAGATCCTAAAGATCTAGGTGCAGTGCTCTCAGATCGAGGGGGCTCCTCACTGATGAAGGCCATAAGCAGAAACAGGTCCTGGGGATATTGGATGAGTAGGCACTAGATCTTTATGTACAAGCCTTCTGGAATCCATTGATTACTCTAGCTTGCTGTGTAGCAATATATATATATATAGTGAGTTTTGCTTGTTTTAATAACATCTGTTTCTCATTCACATACTTTTAAATGATAATGATTATGATTTAAATAATCCAAAAGTTGTTCTGTAAAAATTACCTATTATTAACTGTGCCCATGGCTTTACTTGTGTTAGTAGATTAAAAGAAAGTAAAATAGTTGATAATTAAATATATCAATATAACACTTTATGCAAATAATCTTTATTTATTTATAACAGTTTCGACTAGCCTAGCAGATCTGAAGAAGACTGCTAGGATAGTTGAAACTGTTATAAATAAATAAAGATTATTTGCTTAAAGTGTTAAAGGAGTGTTAATGAAGTTTATATTGAAATATAAAAAGAAGCAAAATATAAAGGGAGAAAGAAGAAGTAGCTAAGAGTTATAATTAAATATATTTAAATAATGTTATCACGATAATAATACATGAATTATCAATAACATGTAAAAATAATTCGTAATGCGTTTTTATAAACAGTATGTCATTTCTCTCTGTTGTTGATAACTCGTATTATTATGTAATGTAAATATTACTTAAATATATTTTAAATATCAACTACATTACATCATTTTATTCTACTAATGTGAGCAAAGTTGTGGATTCAGCGAGTAACGTATAAAATTCTATACTAAAAGGAAAGAAAATGAAAATTTCAAGCCAATATGAAATTGTGTGATAGTATATTTAAAAGGAAATTGTAAACCCACATATTTAATTTATCACTTCAACAGTATAAAATGATATTAATTTTTTTAAGAAATAATCTTTAAACTCACTACTCAGCAGTTGGAAAATCTGGTCTGATCATAAATGACAAGTCTTTCTGAAATGAACAAAAATTCCAAGAATTCTCCGCAAAAAAAAAAAAAGTTCAATTACGAGGAATGTAAACAAAAATTCTAACCTACTTTACAACTTAAGTAAATAATAATTT
>JAQFVV010014989.1:0-22549 GCA_028023455.1 Epiperipatus broadwayi | reverse complement strand
GCATAACCTTTAATCTTGAACTTCTTCTTTCTTTTAAAAAATAGTCAGTATAAACAATATTCATCAAAATATAAAATCACAAACCAATTTTCTTTAAAAAACTTGTTTTTTTTTTATTATGACTATTTGAAATTAATATCAACGTTTCGACTATTTACTTCCTTATAGTCTTTTTCAAGCCACTTCCTCTATTTAAAACAACCTACAATTTAAACTTCTATTTAAAACACTCTGTTTAAATTATATTTAGTTAAAATTAGTTAAAATTTTAACTAAATATAATTTAAACAGAGTGTTTTAAATAGAAGTTTAAATTAATTATTTTAACTAAATATAATTTAAACAGAGTGTTTTAAATAGAAGTTTAAATTGTAGGTTGTTTTAAATAGAGGAAGTGGCTTGAAAAAGACTATAAGGAAGTAAATAGTCGAAACGTTGATATTAATTTCAAATAGTCATAATAAAATAAAAAAAAAAACAAATAAAAAATAAAAAAAAAAAACAAGTTTTTTAAAGAAAATTGGTTTGTGATTTTATATTTTGATGAATATAAAAGTATATAATTTAAACTTTATTATCCAACCTAATATGGGAGAGTATTTTAAATAGCTTTAAACTGTTTAATGTATTCTCATTGTAACTTCTTGTTTATTTATGTAATTGTATGTCTAAGAAATGATATTTTAAACACTGAAGATTTATGAAAAATATCATAATATGTATCATAAAATAAGTCAGTTATTTATAATAGGATCTTATGCTGTAATATTTAGTAAAATCATTTTTTTACAAACCAGATTTCACTGATAAAAATATATAAAAAAAAAATTCTACCACTTTTTTTTCCGATTTATATTAATTACCTGGAAAATAATATTAAAATTAAAAAAAATAAAGACAGTTTATAACCACACACACACACACACACACACACATATATATATATATATATCAGTGAATTAATTTAGATGAATTTTTAAATATGATATTGAATAAAAAAGATATTAAAATAATGGGTTCACATAGTAATAAAATGCAATATAAATAAGTATATAAAATATAACTAGCATTGTGAATTGAAACAATGTCTTCCAAAAATATGTTCTACCACTCTTTAGTTTAACTAGAATATGTATGGCTTTATTCTTTTTATTACTAGGAAAAAAATCATCTAACAATAAAACCAAATCAGTATTCTAAAACAATGTTTTGGTCCCAAAAAACATTAATAAAAATATCTGGAGAAACTTCTAAGAAATGTTGTAACCCATCATGGATAGTCAAAAAAAAAGTAAAATAATTTATTTAAGCATTAATATTTATATTCATCAAAACATATATTTAAGAATATTAAATATTTCAAAAGAAAACATAAGGAACAAATAAAATGTCAAATAATATGAAATATGCTGTAATAAATGACTTTTATTCCAGATAATAATATAATTAAATAGTGGAGAATATAAAATATTGGCAGTTTAAATAAATATCAATATCTCACTTGTATTTGAATCCCTACTTGATTTTAATATTTTTTTCTGCATATTACTTTTTTATTGAAAATAGGAAAAATAAAAATTATTGAACCATAACAACCATTATATATTTTCTAATAAGATTTAATTTCGCAAAATTATTAACAGAAATAAATAATAATCATTTCTTGTGAATATAAATAAAGTCATTTCCATGTGATATTTTAGAAATTGATTAATATTAATTGCTTTGGATTGTATTAAAGTTCTAATCAAGAATAGAATTGAAAAAATATTGCCAAAAGAAAAAAAAAGAATACACATAATGATGGTATTCAAAATAAAATAGTAAAAATGATCTAACGTGAAATAGTTGAAGTTTGAGGAAAGCAATTTTTGCAAGTTAATGAAAGATCAACCATAAACCAATGTGTTAATCAATACCACTTTGTTGCATTATCCTGGTGAAGATAAAAATCATCTACTGCTATGTATTTAATTATAACTCATTAAAATGTTTCAAGACATTCTAATCATTATGGATTGTATCAATAAATTTTGTCAACAAAAGTTGTTTTGTTGGATGAATGTAAGAAAGTTGAATGGAAAATCATGTGTAATTAATTAATCATTATTAAACTAAAGTGACAATTAAATAATATATAACTGAAGATATTTTAATTTATTATCCCAAATATATAGATTTTATGTATTAACTATTTTTCACTTAGATGCTTCTGCCATTTTGTGCTACACATACATAATTTTTATTGACTATGATGAGAAGATACCAACACTAAATAAATATTTGTTCACACACATGTTGTGCAAACAAAAACTGAGCTGTACAGAAAACAAACATCAAAAATTATAATTTTAATTTAAAATAAATTCCTTATATAAAAGAGGATAATATAAAACTTCTTCTCAATATTAAGATAATGTAGTATCTATTAGAAAATAGGTAATTTATATCTTTTAAACAAATTTAAATATATAAAACATATTTCAAAGAGAAAGTAAATATTTATTATATAAATAAAGATAAAGAAAGAGAAAAATGAAAAAAAATGTAAAAAAAAGTGTATTTAAGAGTAAATATAGTTTTATATTTATTATTGTTACCTTATTTACCTGAACAAGTTAGGAAGAGTATATCATATCATTAAAATATTAAAACATCACAGAAGCTCCAATGAACTAGAAGTTTAGAAAATATACTTGTGTTTGACCCCCCCCCCCAACAAGGGAGATAAATCAGCTATAAAAATGATTATTCATATAGTAATCATTCAAGTAAAGTAAATATGTCATTGTGTTTTGATTTAATATACATTTTATTAGCTGCTTTTGAATGTTTTAGATAGATAGAATATATTTTATCCCTAGAGAATATGAAATAATGGCAATTATAATTTAAGAAATTTGAAATAGGATAGATCAAATAAATAATGAGAATAATTATTCAGCATTTTATTTATTGTATAATACTTGAATTTTTATATTTTCATAGTATTAGAAAGTTCTATATAGTTCATTTTTATATTCATGTTATAAAACATAAAAGCACTTTATTAATAATGAAATGATATAAGTTATATTTTTGTGATGGATTTTTCACTCTATTTTCCCCTAATTATTATCATTGAGATATAGAACTTTAAACAGAGGGCGTTACTGGATATTTGTAATTGTATAATGGTTTGTATATTTTCTATAATTATTTCAGTTAGTGTTAACAGTAACTTTCTTTTCATTTATATATATATATATCCACAGATGGTGTTCTACCAAAAACACCAATCAAGCATATGTTTCGTTTACATAAAAGTCAGAGTAGTTAGTATTCACTATCTCTAACTATAATTCCACTTTCAGATCATGATTTCAAGCTATTTGCTATCATCAGTGAAAGACAGAAATAAAGAAACTAGATCTAAATACAAACTCTGAGCGTTTATGAAACAATTTCTATTCAGCTTGCAAGCGTGAATTTTTTAGACACGTAATGTCTTCAAACTCAGCATAGCAAACCAGATAGCTATATGGGTCTGATCTCAGTTCAGCATCACCACGTAGTAGAAGCCTCTGCAATCTATATCATTGCAAGAAAGTCCTCAAAGGTACATTTATGATAAACAAAAATGCAAGTTAAAAAACTTGCTAATGCTTGTATTTATGTCCACAGATGGCGTTCTACCAAAAACACCGATCAAGCGTATGTTTCGTTTACATAAACGTCAGAGTAGTTAGTATTCACTATCTCTAACTATAATTCCACTTTCAGATCATGATTTCAAGCTATTTGCTATCATCAGTGAAAGACAGGAATAACGAAACTAGATCTAAATACAAACTCTGAGCGTTTATGAAACAATTTCTATTCAGCTTGCAAGCGTGAATTTTTTAGACACGTAACGCTCTCTTCAAACTCAGCATAGCAAACCAGATAGCTATATGGGTCTGATCTCAGTTCAGCATCACCACATAGTAGAAGCCTCTGCAATCTATATCATTGCAAGAAAGACCTCAAAGGTACATTTATGATAAACAAAAATGCAAGTTAAAAAACTTGCTAATGCTTGTATTTATGTCCACAGATGGCGTTCTACAAAAACACCGATCAAGCGTATGTTTCGTTTACATAAACGTCAGAGTAGTTAGTATTCACTATCTCTAACTATAATTCCACTTTCAGATCATGATTTCAAGCTATTTGCTATCATCAGTGAAAGACAGGAATAACGAAACTAGATCTAAATACAAACTCTGAGCGTTTATGAAACAATTTCTATTCAGCTTGCAAGCGTGAATTTTTTAGACACGTAATGTCTTCAAACTCAGCATAGCAAACCAGATAGCTATATGGGTCTGATCTCAGTTCAGCATCACCACATAGTAGAAGCCTCTGCAATCTATATCATTGCAAGAAAGACCTCAAAGGTACATTTATGATAAACAAAAATGCAAGTTAAAAAACTTGCTAATGCTTGTATTTATGTCCACAGATGGCGTTCTACCAAAAACACCGATCAAGCGTATGTTTCGTTTACATAAACGTCAGAGTAGTTAGTATTCACTATCTCTAACTATAATTCCACTTTCAGATCATGATTTCAAGCTATTTGCTATCATCAGTGAAAGACAGGAATAACGAAACTAGATCTAAATACAAACTCTGAGCGTTTATGAAACAATTTCTATTCAGCTTGCAAGCATGAATTTTTTAGACACGTAATGTCTTCAAACTCAGCATAGCAAACCAGATAGCTATATGGGTCTGATCTCAGTTGAGCATCACCACATAGTAGAAGCCTCTGCAATCTATATCATTGCAAGAAAGACCTCAAAGGTACATTTATGATAAACAAAAATGCAAGTTAAAAAACTTGCTAATGCTTGTATTTATGTCCACAGATGGCGTTCTACCAAAAACACCGATCAAGCATATGTTTCGTTTACATAAACGTCAGAGTAGTTAGTATTCACTATCTCTAACTATAATTCCACTTTCAGATCATGATTTCAAGCTATTTGCTATCATCAGTGAAAGACAGGAATAAAGAAACTAGATCTAAATACAAACTCTGAGCGTTTATGAAACAATTTCTATTCAGCTTGTAAGCGTGAATTTTTTAGACACATAATGTCTTCAAACTCAGCATAGCAAACCAGATAGCTAAAAAATTCACGCTTGCAAGATGAATAGAAATTGTTTCATAAATGCTCAGAGTTTGTATTTAGATCTAGTTTCTTTATTCCTGTCTTTCACTGATGATAGCAAATAGCTTGAAATCATGATCTGAAAGTGGAATTATAGTTAGAGATAGTGAATACTAACTACTCTGATGTTTATGTAAACGAAACATACGCTTGATCGGTGTTTTTGGTAGAATGCCATCTGTGGACATAAATACAAGCGTTAGCAAGTTTTTAACTTGCATTTTTGTTTATCATAAATGTACCTTTGAGGTCTTTCTTGCAATGATATAGATTGCAGAGGCTTCTACTATGTGGTGATGCTGAACTGAGATCAGACCCATATAGCTATCTGGTTTGCTATGCTGAGTTTGAAGACATTACGTGTCTAAAAAATTCACGCTTGCAAGCTGAATAGAAATTGTTTCATAAACGCTCAGAGTTTGTATTTAGATCTAGTTTCTTTATTCCTGTCTTTCACTGATGATAGCAAATAGCTTGAAATCATGATCTGAAAGTGGAATTATAGTTAGAGATAGTGAATACTAACTACTCTGACATTTATGTAAACGAAACATACGCTTGATCAGTGTTTTTGGTAGAACGCCATCTGTGGACATAAATACAAGCGTTAGCAAGTTTTTTAACTTGCATTTTTGTTTATCATAAATGTACCTTTGAGGTCTTTCTTGCAATGATATAGATTGCAGAGGCTTCTACTATGTGGTGATGCTGAACTGAGATCAGACCCATATAGCTATCTGGTTTGCTATGCTGAGTTTGAAGACATTACGTGTCTAAAAAATTCATGCTTGCAAGCTGAATAGAAATTGTTTCATAAACGCTCAGAGTTTGTATTTAGATCTAGTTTTTTTATTCCTGTCTTTCACTGATGATAGCAAATAGCTTGAAATCATGATCTGAAAGTGGAATTATAGTTAGAGATAGTGAATACTAACTACTCTGACGTTTATGTAAACGAAACATACGCTTGATCGGTGTTTTTGGTAGAACGCCATCTGTGGACATAAATACAAGCGTTAGCAAGTTTTTTAACTTGCATTTTTGTTTATATATATATATATAGTACCAATATTGTGTTGGCACATAATAATTTTGTTTAGAAAATTCTTAAAATAAAAATCTTTTGTAAAAGAAACTAAAATTAAAAGTCTTTATAAATTTAAATCTTTATTTGTCAGTCAATTCTTTTCCCCACTAATTAAAACTATATTATGTTATTGATTACAAGTAGCTGAGCTAGTTAAGGGCTTTTTGAGTGCTGGATTATGGGCTTACTGTCTGAACATGTTATTCTTAGAGCAGCTGGTGCCTGGGATTTACTCCAAAACAAATCTAGCAGCCGGGTTGAGCCATGATCTGGAAATGTGATCATGTTATGCATTGCATAGCTTGATCTGATCAAAGCTATCAATAATATTTTCCATTTCACTCGAATGTGCTGGTTTGATCACGTAATATTTATAATTAAATAAGATTATAAATGTATTAGAAACCAGCTAAACCATTTGCAGAGTAACTAATATTTTCAGTGGATTGAATCTGGTACAATATATATATATATATATATATATATATATATATATATATATATATATATATATATATAAAAAAAAAAAAAAAAAAAAAAAAATATTATGATTCAATGTCTGTATTTTTAAAGCAATATATGTAATTATATAAGTGAATATTTGTAAATACAATAACTTAATAATTAGAGATTTTAATACAAAATATAAAAATAAAAATTTTAATAATAATATTGATTCTCCTGCTAATAAAAAAATATGGATATCAATCCCATATATTTCAAATTATCAAGTAAAGTTTATAAGGAAAATTTATAATGACATATGTGACATTGCATTTTACACACCTCCTACATTAAACAAATTAATAAATAACTCCAAAGGTAAAACCTCATTTATAAATAAAAATTGTGTCATTTATAAATGGATATGTAGGTGTGGCAATTAATATAGGTGAATCTAGATGTACATTGGAAAAAAGAACTAAAGAACTCTTGCTATTATTAAAATGTATTCAGAAATCGAAACAAAATTGCATAGTAGATAATAATATTTCAGCATCTGTTTTTTATAATCATAATAAATCATATATTTATGAATTATTAATCGTATATATTTATCAATAAATCATGTATTTATGGTTTTGACTTCAATTTTAACAGTGTAAAAATATTGCAAATTGAAAAAAATAACAATAAAAGAAAAATAAAGAAAGCTATGCTAATATACAAATATAAACATAACTTAATTAACAGGTAAGCAACAAACGTTAGGATCATGGAGTTGGGGGAAAGTTAGCATTTCAAAGCTTTAGTTGACACAGATTACTGGGATAATCGAAAGCGCTCCTAAGTGGATAAAATATTTTTTTAGTTATTAAGTTACTGTATTTACAAATATTCAGTTATATATATATATATGACGTGAGAAAGTGTATTATTTTCTGTTACAGAATTACGATTTTCAAAATGATTGTGTTTAACGTTATCTATATATTCACGTTGTGAAATCCTTTTATTTCATATAGATCGTTTAAAGTTTATTACAAAGTTAAAATTACAAAAAATAAGAAGGAATTTCTTTACTTTGTTAAATAAAAAATAATCCGTTTTCTCAATATATATATATATCATACAAATTTGGTAAATTGATCTTTGTTTATAAATGTATATATAATATTAAAAATTGAGAGCTTTAATAAGGAATTTTTTGAATGCTCCATTAGAATCTTGGTCTCAGATTTGAGTCCAATTTGATAAATCTTTCAATTTTATTCAGTCACAAATGACTTGAGATTTTGTTTCCAGTATCTAGTCCAAGTTTAAATTAATATCCTATGATTTTTTTTTAAAGTGTATCAAGCTAATATTAGTTAGATTGATATTTCTCAATATTTTTACTCTCACAGCATATTTTAGGAAGAAATTCCTTTCCGCGGTGCACTTACTTATTGTCGTAAAAAAAAAAAACTTTTAAATAAATGATAACAAAAGATAGTAAACAAAACATTTAATTTTGTTGTACAAGCCATGACAAATCGGACTATAAAACAGAAAAGTGAATCGTCAGTTAGCTAGTAAATAAATAAACCTTTAATTATTAACATTTGCATACATCCAAAAGTTTTGCATAAACTAATTACAAGTAGGCAATGCGATTATTGTCTTAAATAAAAAATATCAAAAACTAAAAATAATACGGACAAAGATTTTAATTTGACTAATATTTAATACTTTGATGTAAATCAATAGAATTTTTATCAAAAAAAAGATAATTAATATGAAGTATGTGATTGACAGTGTGTGTTGCTAGTTCTTGTATATCCGTCTTATTTCTGCCAGATAACTCTTAGTTGATCCTGGAAATTTTTCAGTTGTGATCGTTTACTATTTTTTATATTAGTGAGAGTTGAAAATCCTATCTAGCATAAATAGGTTGTAGAAAATTGCAATAAAATATTTATTGCTGTTTTAAATAACCTTGGATAGTCGTCTCTTAAAAATGTTTAAAATGTATCCGGTGGAAGTTCCGAATGTTTTATAGTTCGATCAGATGAGAGGGAAATCTGTTCTTCCTCTTCTTCAAGATAAAGATTAAAGTCTGTTGCATCATTAACAAACAGATTTTGAATCCAATCAAGTTTATTTGTTTGTATTTATGGAAAATATTTATTAATTGCCTTCCAAAACATATCCAAATTGTTTTTCACCAAAAGTGCAATAACTTTTTTTATATGTTCAGAAATTTTTAGGAACATGAATAAACTAATTTTCATCAATCTTTTTCATCTATACACATTATTTATTCTTAAATGCAGTTAATTTATTTTTCAATGTTAAAAATGTTTTTGTTTTGTCCTTGCAAATTTGTATTTAAAATGTTAAGATGTGTAAATATCTGTTGGAAATAAGCCAGAATTGCACATCACACTTGTTTTTTCATAATATTTTATCTTTTTCTGCCATACTTGCTTCTCCTTTAAAAAAAATTATAATGTTCGTTTCTTAACTCAAATACATGAGTGAAAAGTCTTCCTTTGGACAGCCAGAAAAAAATCATTATGCTATAATAAGTAATTGTAATTAGCTTTCTTGCTGTCACATAATTATTTGAATAATTGTGATCTTACAGATCTGCTTTAAATATGGTTAATTATTTTTATCACATCATCCAAACCAGTGTTTAATTCTGTAAGAAGAGTTTTAGCTACTGAATGTTCTCAGTGAATAATGCAATGTGTGAAAACACTATCTATTTTTTTTTAAAATTATAAATATCCAGAAACCGTTTTTACATCCAACTATTAATGGAGCACCATCTGCACAAATCTCTGTGTAGAAATGTCATACGTTTGTTAAAAAAAAAATCAAATCAGATGTCACATGACCTAATTTAATAATAATAATAATAATGATGATAACGATGATGATGATGATGATGATAATAATAATAATAATAATAATAATAATAATAATAATAATAATAATAATAATAATAATAATAATAATAATAATAATAATAATAAAAAGTTTGTATTTTTGAAAAAAATATCAATGCTATGAAATATTTCTTTTTGCTTGTTCTTCCTGCTTGACAAAATAAAAATTAATTCATAATTGAATCCCTGAGAATAAATCAAACAAATCCTACTAACTATGCTTTTTCACTGATAACTGTTGATTTGTCTATACATAGTGGAAAAATTTGGCTATTAAGTTTTTGTAGAACATTTTTGATTATATTTTCTGACCTATCAATGATTCTTCAACTAATAGTATTATCAGAGAGTGGAATTTTATTTATTTCAATTTTTGATTTTTTGCCAAACATATATTTTACTATTATACAACAATTTGGGACCAATTAATGTTTTTGCAATTAAATGAGGTTTCATCCTTTGTGCAATAAGTTGAGTTAACTCTCTGGAGGCAATTTGTGCTTTATCAGAAACTGTTATTGCTTTTTGGAATTTTTGAATTTGTTTGGCACTATTTGTCATTAATCTTACAAAATATATTTGTTTTTGGACACCAATGTTGAGTGAACTTTTTCCAAATGCAATTTTAGTTTGGTAAGAACCATTACATTTGTTTTTGTATGTCCACATACAACACATAAAAATAATGAGGAATATTTGTCTCTTGTCAATGTAAAACCCAAATTAAAAAAAAAAAAAACTTCACTGTATTTTCTTATACTACTTTTCAACTTTTTGGCCTGATGTTTATCCATTCTTGTACTGCTGATATTATTAGTCTTGTCAACAGGTGCAGTGTTTATATTTGCTGCAGAATTTGTACTAGTATGTCATCTTTAGTTCTGTATGCCATAATATATTTTTTATGCTTACTTTTATATAAGCTAAAAATAAATTTAAATTGCTTTAATTATAATTATTTATAATTAATAAGTGACTGATATTTTATAAAAATGAAATTTGCATATTTATTTATTTAATAATTTCGACTGATTTTACATCACTCCCTTAGAGTAACACTTAGTTAGATACTAATGATTCTGGCTAATTTTGGATTGATTAGATAAAAATGCAAGAGTCTTTATAATGTGGGGGTGGGGTGGATATCATATATATATATATATATATATATATATATATACATTGATTCTATAGATAGTTTTATCTTTATAGTCATTTTATGTTCTATACATTTAAAGTAAGATATATCTTAAACATTTAATAAACTTCTTTAATTTACAACGCCTTTTTAATTGATTAATAATTTTTAGGGCATTTATATATTTATAACTTACTGCTTTTTATAAGCTTTCCGTGCTTATTGTAGTAATACAATTTTTCTAGTATCAAAATTATTTTATTACAGTTAAAAGTGGTACATTTTCCATGTGTAGCACGAGGATGTGCTTTAAACAGTCGACACTCAACGATTTATTACTTATTTCAAGTGTTACATGTTTAACAGCTGTGTTATATATATATATATATATATATATATATATATATATATATATATATATATATATATATATATATGAAGGTTACTAGAACTCAGCCATGGATTAAAATTCATGGTTATAATACTCAGTACTACAAATTTAATCATTTTGAAATTGCTAAAATAAAAAGCACTGGCAATAAAGAATAATCATTATCGTCATTAGTGCATTTAATTAATAGAGCAATCACCTGCAATATTAAATATTATGGAGTATCACTAACTATTGTGTGTGCATATGTGCAATGTACTGTTCTTATAATAGCACAATGATGCCATGTTAAGGTAGACACTTTTGAAAAGATAAAAGCCATTAACTTATCTTTAAACCTATACTCTAATTATGCAGGCCCCAATCTGAATTGTCTCAGTTTGAGATTGTGAAAATGCTTCTCTATTTACTTTTACATTAATTATTTTGTATTATATATTAACATTAGCGAATGAGTTAATATTACACATTTTCAGAAATTATGTGATATTCAACTCTATTTGTTGAGCAGATAGATCATATGTAATTAAAAATAAAAAATTTACACCTTTAATATATGCACTATATGGATTGATCATATACTAGCTCAACAATGCCATGTTGAGTTCTGATGGTACTATCAAACTCAAACACAAAATTGAAACTTTTAAAAAGATAACAATAGCTATCTTATCTTTAAACCTACATTCTAATTATGTGGAAAAAACTTTTTTTTTAATTACATATGATCTCTGTGGTTAGCAAATGGATTTGGATATTACATAATTTCGAAGTATTCATAATATTAACTCATAGGGAATTGAAATTTTTCTCGAATGTTAATATGTGAAAAATATAATAAATGTAAAAAGGAATAGAGAAACATTTTCATTCTCTTAAACTGAGATGCTTTAGATTGTCCTATATAATTAGAATGTACGTTTAAAGATAACTATTCTCTCTTATCTATTCAAAAGTCTCTATCATGTGTTTGACTGTATCCTCAGTACTCAACATGACATCATTGAGATATTATAAGATCATTACAGTGCTTATGTTAAAGGTGGAAATACTTTTTTTTAATTGCAAATGATATCTGTGCTTGTAAATATATTTGAATAGTATATATATATATATATATATATATATATATATATATATATATATATATATATATATATATATATATATATATATATATATATATATATATATATATATATATATATATATATATATATTTGCATTACAAACGAGATGCTAATGTTTTGATTAATACACAGAAGATAATTATTTTTATGGATGATGATAAAAACATTTTATTTATTTATTTTGAAAATTTATTCTTTTATTTACAACAGTTTGTAATATTTTTTTATTTGAATATAAAAAAAAAACTGTCTAAACTAAGCACATTAAAGTTTGAAATATACTTTAAATTGTTAAATATTGACTTCTTAAGTCTTCACTTTAGCTCTTCTTCTGCCATCCTTTAAGAATTTTAAAACTATTAAACTTTTCAAAATATGTCAATACATCAGTTTAATGGTAGAGTTGGTTTAAATAAAATTTTGTATTGTGACAGATAGACTTCATCTGTGGAATCGTATTACATCACTTAAATACTCTTTGCTTTCTGACAGTTGAAGATAAGTTTCTTGAAAACTGTAATGGCTTAAGATGTAATAGAATGATTGAAACATGTTAAGCTGTTATCTAAATATAGTAACAATTGACAAATATTACCCAAATTTAGTATAGAAAAATATTACTTTATTATATAAAAAGGTATATTTATATATATATATATATATATATATATATATATATATATATATATATATATATATATATATATATATATATATATATATATATATATATATATATATATATATATATATATATATATATATTAAATTCACTTAACACGTTGACAATCTCAATATCAATAACAATCAAAATTCTCAACCTGTTGTCAAGATAGCTCTGTATAAATCTTCACTTTGAGAGAATGAGGTTTCAAAATCATCTATTTCAGGACTATTTGGATTTATCTATTTCAGGATTATTTGGATTTATTTTAAAATACTTTGCTAAACTGAATTTTATGAACTATTAAATATAAAAAGTAAGTTTCGTTCCTAACCTGTGATTTTAGTAATGTTATATAGCTTTTATTATGTTTAATAGTGGATTGTAGTAAGAAATTAATTTTTGCAATTCTACTATGTTTATAATGTTATTAATCGATATATTGATATAACACATAATCAATTTCCATTTGCAGTCTTTTATTCATTAATTTATAAAGACTCTTAAATAAAAAAAATGATATTGATTCAGAATTATTTTGCTTTACATTAATTTGGTTACTTAACCTTATTATCTAAGAATTAAAACATGTTATATCATATTGCTTATATATAATATTTTAAATGTACTGTAGCTATATTTTTGTCAACCACAGTCCACTTAAAATAAAAAAAAGTATGAATTTCATATTCCATTTATAGAAATCGGTAGGGATTTGTAGTGTCTCATAGTTAATATGCTCACTTCATAAATTTGAAAAGTTAGACAAATTAAATCACAATTATTAATAATGTAAATTTATGGCTGCAAAAGGTTAAAAAAAAACAAAAATTGTTTAATTAAACTGAGGAAAGAATTTTTCAACAAGTGGCCAAAAGCAATTTCAGCATTTTAATATTGGTGCTATACCATCTGGATTAAGTTTTACTTGTTATATTTGTAAATTTATTGTTAATACAATTCCAGTAATCTTCAGATATGATTGATATTTTAAAATATACTGAAATAAAATCTTGACCCTTTATTTAAGATTGTGGATTATGTATTTTACAGAGATTATATAGTTAATTTTACTATTGGTTAGTTTGAATGTTTAAAATGTTTTTATTACTATTTAAATAAAGTTTTCATGAAAGTACTTGTATAATAAAGGTATAGATACATTTTAAATGTATAATGCAATTGGGTATAAATGTGTATTTGTTATATTATTGGAGATATGTTCAACTAAACTAAATTAATGTACATACTGCCATAACCCTGTTAATATTAATTTATTTGTTTTATTGATTCTTGGAAGTGTCCTCTTAGTTTCCACAGTACAGGTATTTTTAATCAACAAATAAAAATCCATATAATATTGTTCTTACATTTACCCAGGAAATATTAATGTGATCTAGAAGATCACATGCAGAGTAGTAAAATAATGTTATGGTAGTGATACTTGTGAACATTATAAGTTAGTGGAGATGAACTTCTAACAAAATTTTTGAAGTTTATATGCTATAAGCTAGAACACAATAAGTCATGACACTCAACATATGATTGCCATATATATTATTTTTTGTATTTTAATAACAGTCATGCTATAGTTGGGAAAATTGTTTACTTGTTCTTAAAAGGGGTTAAGCAATACAGCTGAGGTCTGGAATAGAGGTCACAGTCTTTTTAGTCACTATTATTATTAATACATTAAAGAATACAATAAACATTCATACATCTGTCTGTAAATGTGATTGATGTGTTGGCTGAATATTGTAAACATTCTCCAATAGACTCCTGTGTTCGCATCACTTTTCTTGATAATACAGGTAGTTATAATCCAATATTAAAATATTGAGTAAAGAGAATAGTTTGATGTTATTCAGAAATAATTAAAGATCTCGTTTACTTAATTACATCATTCCTATTTTTTATCTTTCATTTAAGAATAATATCATTTATTGGGTTATGATAATGATTCGCAAATTCATCATATCCAGGTCAGAATGTTTAAAATTTTATAAGAGACCTATTTTTTTCAAATAATCACCTATACATTAATAAGAACCCTGAAATAATTAATTTATTTAAATTATATGTAATTTAGAAAGGAGCTAGCTAATTTGCTAGACACAAACAGATAAACTTATTTATTTATATTAGAAAAAATATTTTATCTAGTATACATATTTTAATACATTTGGTGTACACATAAGAAGACATAGAAATTATGATAATAAAATCTATATGAGTATCCTGGGACATTATCATCATGATTACTAATGTATTGACTTTGTAGATTATAGAGTAGTTATTGTTATTATTTTAAATGAAAAAAAATCATATAACTTCATTTTAAACTTTATTTTAGAAAGATTTGTCCTTAAATGTTTAAATCTAGCCAGTGCATGTGTAGTAAAGTAATTGATTATTATTATTACATATTATTTTATAATAAATGCATTTGAAAAAAAATAACACAATGAATTTTCCTTATTTAAAGTTTTGATGACAAAATGTTTCATAACATGACAGTATAATGGTATAATATTATGAGCAATGTTTTCATTTATTTAGTAATTACTAAAGGTAAAAACTTTTACGTACTTAAAATTCTCCATATCCCATATACAGCTCTACTAGATGACCATTTGAAGCCAAATAAATTAAAATAGAGTAAAAAATACAAAAAAAATATCACGTCTTTCAGTAGGTAGAAGACTGAGAAGAACTTATTTTTGCAATAGTTCTCTACACTCAGAGAGACATGTATTGGGCTTTTTACATAAAATAAGTAGTTAAGATTGTTTATATATATATTCAATTGTAAAAAATATGCTCTTCATTACAAAATTTAATAAGCTCTATAAATTAATATATTTGTGAATTAATTTTAATGGCTAAAACATAAGGTAGGATGCTAATGATATAACAAAAAAAGATATTGTTATTTAATAAGCAGGTTATTGGCAGGTGTTTTTAACATTTTAAAAATAATTTTAATGTATATTTAAAGAAAATTTACATATGTGCAATTACAACTATCATCAGAAGCAAAAATTTTAACTATAAAATTAAACGTTTATTTCATAATTAAATTAGAAGCGAAATTTGATTTGAAATGAGAGGAATTTAAATAATCTTGATTTGTTTTATATCAAGAATGTGTGTGTGTGTGAATTTTGAATCTTCTGAACAGATGATATGCATTGGAATCTAGCTTTTGCCCATTTTTAAATTACATATTATCATTAGTAATTTGATAATCATTTAAATGTGTGTTCAGTTAGAATAGCAACAACAAATAGTCATATAGGAAGGTTTTACAGAGGAACATTTATAAAATGTGTGCTTTAAATTATTTTCCAATTCTATTCAGTAATAATTATGTCATGAGGTTTGAATTAAAAGATAATCTCAACATTTTGTTATTATTACAAACTAATAAAAAACTTGTACATTTTGACTGATAATTAAACATATCAAGTCAAAACATAAATTTTATAATTATTTTTTGATATACATTATTTTCACTTTAAATAAATGTGATAGCAAAATAAAATTATTTTGTAACATATTCATTTTTAAATCATTTTTAAAATAATGGAAATATTTCTGAAGCAATATTTTTAGCTATAAATATATAAGGAAGTTACCTTGACAACAGGTTGAGATTACTAATTGTTATTGATATTGGTATTGTCTAAGTGATTTTAATAATACTGTACTGGTCAAAATAATATGCTCACTTAACAAGATTCAAATCCTAAGCAAAAGTATCTCGAATCCGATCATGCTTGAGACACACAGGTCTGGAGCAATCCCAAATTCTAACCTATTTGCCTATTCTTCGAATCTCTGACCCAATGAACAACCATTCTGATGACACAGTAAAATTATTTTAAATCCGTGCCCAGAAGCAAAGCGGTAGTTTATAAGATAAGACTGATGATGATGATCGAGGTCGGGGTAGCCCTAGTCATTACATTTATTATAGTTATTTTTTAATGCTAAGTTATTAGTCAAAGAAAATAATTCTAAATACTCATTAGAAAATAATTCAAAACAAACCAGGATTCACATGAAATTATATATTTAATAAACTATTGAAAACGCATATATATGTTACAAAATGTTTCACGCTTGGGATGACATTGTCTATTTACAAAACTTGGGATTTGTTTTTATAAAATCGCATTTACAATAATTATTTAAGCAATTATTTAACGAATATCATTTTATGGAATGTGTTATAGCTTGTGCGGAGTTAGTATACCAATTTAATAATATTTTACTAAATGGACGTTGTGGATGCTGAAAAATGAATATAAAAGGTCATGACATGTTTAGTAATAAATGATTTATTTGATAAACAGGCAAAATATCCGATTATAATCATTTATCTATCTTATGAAAACCATTTTGTGTACTTTTATTGGCATTGTTTGGAAGAAATGTCTTTTATAAATAAGAAACAAACAATGCACTACATTAACGAGAATATGTGATATAATAATTGATAAAAATTTGTTTTTATGGGAATCGATTGAGATTGTCAAAGAAAGCAGTCTCAAAATAAACACAATAATTAATTGACGTGTAGCACATTTCAAGAATGAATCATTATTTTTCCAACACCTAATAAAAGGTCAAGCAGGCATAAATCTATTAATTAACACTAACGATGCTGGCATACTATTAGAGGAATATGAATCTTATGGTACTTTGGATTCTTCATCATTTTAAGACTTTTTATACTGAAAAAGGGGTGATATGTTCACCCTATTTGTTGATACGGTATCAATGGAGAGGTTTGGTTTGAGGCCCAGACAGCTATATGGAACTTCTGCAGCACAATCAAAACCCCATAAAGCTGGCATTCCACAGGAAGGAGCATCCCTGATTATGAACAATTTTGAGAACTAACGCAATAGAGAAATCGAAGTGTGGAAGTACCATAAAAGAAAGGAAAGGTTGGCCAGCAGCATTATATATGCACAGGAAACTTAATATACTTTCTTTATTCGAAAGCCTGTAAATGGTTTTGACTCCTGAGCAATAATATACTTAAATAAAGAATCATTCTGAAAATAACTCTTTAACTACGACATCAAACTAACAAAATTTTATATTTAATTTCGATTCCCATATACATATTAACTGATAGAATTAGCCTTACAGGCGACAATGAGAAAAGGTGAAATAATTATATTAATGTTCACAATTTATTAATTCAATTAACAAAGTAAAATAGGCACCCACAATAAAATATTTTAGAAAAAAAACGTGAATAACAGAAGTAAATATAAAACCAACCTAGCGAGCGATTTCAATTTTAAATAAAGAAAACTTTATTGATAGATTTTAAATGAAGCTCCTGCTTCTTTCCAAATTAAACAATTACCCCCCCCCCTTTAAAACTCGCTAGTTTGGTTGTTGGCATATTAAAGAAAATCAATTATAGATATATATATTAAACAAAACAATTTAAATATTAATGGAACTGCACAAAGTTATATAACACAAATTAAGTGTGAAAGGTAAGTTAAAATTGCTACAGAGAGAGAAAGAGAGAGTTTAAGAGAATTAATAAAAACTCATAAATGAATATATGAATGAAAATACAAAGGTTGAATTACATATTACAAAAGGATTACTTATTAAGGCAGCTCTACACCAGGTGAGGTCACATACGAACAGCAAGCAATCAGCTTGGCAATTATAGTCATTCTGCATGGGCCAGTCAAACGGATGGAATCTTGATGGCATTAGGATAGACAGTTTTCTGAGAGAAAGAGAGAAAGGTATTTCTTTTCTACTCACAGTTCATAGCACTGAACCTCAGTTGACTTCTTAAAAATTTTTTAAGGTCCTAAAATGCTTCAAAACTAAACTGACAGAAAAACAAACTCAATTGACTCTTATTTCATGGTCTAAAAAGTTACATTTTTTTCTGCCAAGAATGCAATTTCAGTTGCCTACAGCTAGCTCTGTAATCTCTTAAAAAAACATTTAATTACTAAAATATTTTTAAAACAGATAAGGCTCGAAATACCATTAGATAGATTTTTAAAGATTTGAAAACAAACTAACAAAAGAATTTTAAGATTTATAATTTTAATTAATGAAAATCTGATTATCGATAAGGATAATTTTGGTATTTTGAGCCTTCCCAATTTTACGTTGTTTCTATTCCAATGCTTGAAATACACACATATATAAAAAGATTTACAATTGTATAAAGACAACATTTAATCTTTCAGCAATAAATATTAATAAAATTATTGCTTCGTTCATATATATATATATATATATATATATATATATATATATATATATATATATATATATATATGCATCATGCACACTACTGTTTTACTTTACTAAACATAATTAATTTTTACTAATTTCTTTAATCATTATGCATAGTGTGTGGGTGAATGGCATATATTTACAAAGAGGTCTGAATTGCATGCCCACAGGAGGTTAGTGTATATGGTGAAGCATGAAGCTCGATGATGATTAGACATCGACTGCTTCAATACATACATATATATAATGTTTACAGTGACTGTTATTTATGGATAATGGGTTTGGATTAATTCCTAATATCATTTCTAATATAGATAATTGAAATATTATCTATTCACAGTATATGACAACTCTCTCTGAGAAAGAACAATAACAACCTTATGCTTGCCTTTTTTATTTGTCTTAAACACCTAGGTTAGAAGAAATTAATTTCTATTTCAATCAATAAATTTATTTATAAATATCTAACTTGATAAATATATTTAATTGATAAATTTAAAATTAGTTTCAATTTATATCTTGTTAGAAGTAAAACAATAGAAGAAATTACAAATTAATAAAATGTCCATTAATTAAAAACTATTGTAATACAATAAATAATAAATAAAACAGTAATTATCTATTATATACAGTCTTTCAATCCAATTTCAGTGAATTTCTCAATGCTCCCCAACTGTCATTAAATTCTAAAACCATAAACGAAACAAATGCCATCAAATCAAATCCCATGAATCCCAAATTTTAATATTCGCAGCTTGTCTATTAATTATATTTATTTTATTTCTATTTATTAAAATTGTCTCCTTAATTTTTCTTTTATTAAAGTTTCTCTCTTCAGTTGTCTTGGATCATGAAAAGACATGTAAATATAAATTTAAGGTTGATCTTGAAAGTGTTAAAATTATTCATGAAGAGAGATGTCATAACAAAAGAAACATTAAGAAAGCAATTTTAGTAAATAAAAATAAAATGATTATAATTAATAGATAAGCTGTTAACATTAAAATTTGAGATTCATGGCATTTGTGTTGATGACATTTGTTTCCATTATGTTTTTTTAGATAAAAATGGCATTTGAGGAGGGCTAATGAATTAACCAAAAGTACTTCTGAGACTTAAAAGACAGTATATAATAGTTAATAACTACAACCAGTAACCACCTAAACATTCACAGTCAATATAGTAACCAATATTTCTCACTGCTGTAAAGACAACCTTCACAACCTTTTAATATATATATATATATATATATATATATATATATATATATATATATATTATATATATATATATATATATATATATATATATATATATATATATATATATATAATTCTCTGAAATGAAATATAATCAATTTATAAGATAACTATATACTTAAACAATATATAAATAATAAATTTATTAACATCTAATCGATTTTCATTCAAAAATGAACCTTGTCAAGATATTATAACAATTGAAAAAATTCACATGATTTACATATTAGCTTAACATACCATCCACTAGTCAAACTAAACAATAAAGATGTTTTCATATTTTCCAATTTTTATTTAATGATCATTTTCCATCCTAAATTTACCGACCCTTGTACTAAATTCATACATTTCTCTTTAATTTCATGTATATACAATGTTTCATATACTTTTCTTTCTTTATAATTTTTACAATATTTGATAACTTCAATACTTTCTTCACAATTCATAATGTGTCCTGTTTTTAAAAAAATAGAAATTTATAGCTCTGTCATGCTCTTTACCCATTTCTATCTTACTTTTTGCTGACTTACCTATGTATATCATCTTGCATATTTTACAAATAATTTTATAAACTATTCCTATCCTATCATTCTTATCATTCCTTATTTTAGAATTACTTACTAGTTTTTTTAAAGATTTACTATTTTTACATCCAATACCTATATTAAGATTTATTTTTTTCTTTTCTATCATTTAGGATTTCATATACATCCTTGGAATATCGAATAGAAATCCATTTCTTATTTTTCTTTTATTTTTATTGCTAACTTTTTATATCTATTTATATTTATTAAAATATTTCTTTTACTATTATATCCATATTCACTGTATTCATCTTGGATTTTCAATTTTTACTCCATTGCATCTTTATCATTTAATGGAAGCCTATAATTTTTTACTCCTATTAGTACCCCCCTTTTTTGATACCAAGGTTGATAAGATTTTGGATGTATTATTCTTCTAACATTTTTATTTTTTATGTAGTGCTTTATATTAATCATTCCATTTTCATCCTTTTTTATTAATAAATCAAAATATTTTATTCCTTCCTCATTATTTTCTATAGTAAATTTAATATTAAACATATTTTTATTTAGCTCATTAAAAGCGTTCATTATGCTTCTTCAATTTCTTACAACTAAAATATCATCCACATACCTAAAATACTTTATAATTTCTCCATTTTCAATATACTTATCAATTACTTTCTGCTCAATCCAATCAACCATAGTTGATGTCATAATTCGACATATCGAACAGCCCATTATCTATCTGTTTTCTATATTCCAAAATTCATTATTATATTTTACATATAAAGTCTCATTAATCATGATTAAAACCTCTTCTATTATTTTTATCCATTCTTTTGAAATTATCTTCTCATCTTTGAATTTTCTCACTACAAAGTTAATACTTTCTATCCTAGAAACACTCTGATACATTTTTTTCTATATCAAATGATGCTACATTACCATTTCTATTTAATTTAACTGTATTCAAACTTTTTAGTACTTCCTCAAAATTTTTAATACAATACTTTCCGTAACCCATACCATCTGCAAGTTGTGCCATATATAAGATTAACACATTTCTTTTAATATATAACCATTAAATCCAACATTAATCCTAGAGGTATATTTTCTTTATGAGTTTTTACATTTGCCAAATCACCATAAGGGATGTTCAAATGCTGTTGGATATAATAACTTATATTCATTATTATTAATCCACTCTAGTTTCTCTCATTCTTGTAATATTTTTATATATTTATACTTAATTAAAATACTTGGATTCTTTTCTATTTTACAAAATCTTGTTTTAATGAAGTCATTTTTAATTTTATCTTCATAATCTTCTTTATTTAATATTACAAATTCGATCCTTTATCTTCAATAATAATAATTAAATTTTCTTTGAAATCTTTTCAATAACTCTCTTAAATGTTTGTTTATCTTCCACCTATTTTTACTTATATGTCGAAATTTCTAATTAATTATGTTATTAATTTTTG
>JAQFVV010014988.1:0-22564 GCA_028023455.1 Epiperipatus broadwayi | reverse complement strand
TCTATATATTGAAGCAGTCGACCTGATACTCAGATCGAGCTTCACAGCCCACTCAGAATCTCCCACCACCAAACTATATTTAAACTCCATCCTTACGCATATATACGTATTTACTAATACAATTTTTTTTTCTTGCTTAACTATTAAAATAACCGACGTAGATATATATAGATATCTTAATGTAAATAATTTTAATAAACAAATATTTGATTTTATTTTAATTCGTATAAGTGCGTAATGGACATGTACATATTATCGGTGAGGGGACATTACTTTTAAAAACACAATTTCAATAAAAATATAGATTATTAATGTATATTTTAAAATTATATATAATTTATTTATTTTAATCATGGTGGTCAGAAAATGATGCAATTCTTCTAAGAAGTTTCTCGAATGCAATTAAGACAATTAACTGGAAACCCATTAGTCCGAATTAAAATGTTATAATTTATAACAGTAAAGTAAGAATCCATTAGTGGAAATTTTATCCCCTTCAAATTTGTTTTAAAATCATAAGACTATATTTTAAAACAATCGTTCGAGAAATTTGTAACAGGATTGCATTGTTTTCAAAACTTACTAAAACAAAAGATGAAGCCAGTCAGCAGATTCCAGATCTACTAAGTGCACAAAGTGCCTCAGGTCTAGCAGCTAAGTGCTTTCCAACATCATCGGAAAAATAGTATAGATACTGCTAGATTTGAATCCATAAAGGAAGAGCACAATCGTAAAACAGCAATAGCAGATCTAATCCACGCTCGTGGTTTTATTAATACAATGTATTGTGAGTAGAGGAAAATTCATCTTTCTCTCCGTTCAAACATGCTCTTTCCCACAATCATAACTCTGGATCCTGTACTCATGAACTTTAAAATGCTTAGAGACTGAAAATGTAAATGCTACCTGCTTGACTGACCCAAATCTAGATCTAGTTCATCAATCCCAATGGACCTTAAAGCATCAAGGACCACCACTATGCTTATCAAGGTAAAAAGAACTTTAGCCGCTGCCTAATGTGTAAATCTCTTAAACTCAGCCTTCTGTAATAATAACTCTGTCGTTCTATTAGATAATTAATATTATGTAAAATGATTTATAATTTACTTACCTCTAGTTTGTAGTTAACTCTATATGACTTTAATTTCCCTTTTATCATTGAGCCTCTATTAAATCTGTTTTATTTCACTTTCATGTGGCAATAATCTTTTAACTTTTATGATCGTATTTTATTCATTTACATCTTAAATATGCCAATAATCCCTCAAATTCGCTAGTATGTAATTTCTCTTTTATTTTTCCTTCCCTACTTTACAGGATGACTAGATTAAGTTTAATTAAAAACAAGTCTTATGTTATCTTAGCAAATGCTTGCGAATTTGGGGGAAAACAAAGTAATTATCTCCTAAGGTTATTGTAGAAAAACAGAGCAGAAATCTGTTTTTCTAAAAAATGTTTTTTTTTTATTTTTAATAATAATGCACTAATCCTAAACATTCAAATTTATTATGCGAAAGTAAAATCTATTTATTCTCCAAGTCATCAACATCACCCCATTCGTATATGTATAATTATGTTTATTTTCATGACAGCATTTATAACCGAAATTTTATACTTATTTAACGGTGTGGAAAGTTTTTAGATAAATTAAAGTAAGGGGAAAGGGGAGTCTATATCAAGGAATTATGTATTTTAATAAGTTTAAATGATCCACTTCTGTTTAGTAATTAAATCATACCATTACACGGGATATTCCATAATGTATGGGCAGTAATTAAGTAAATGTTCTTTAAAGTTATATGTTATTCCAAGCGTTGCGAGCATACAGGCCTCATCATTCGTTTATATATATATATTTGTGCTTCTCTACCCGGGTGTATCGGAAAGCCAAACCCCGTCTCGTATCTCCAAGTCCAAGAACCAGGCTCTTAACCCCCCTGGGGTCTTATTTGGTAACATGAGCTGGCTTTATATGGGGATCGCTTTGGGAAAAGCCCAGCCCATTAATGGCACAGCCGACCGCTCTTCGGTCATGAACCGATTCTGCCAACGTTTGCAGACATATATCAGTCTATTTCTTCAATGAATTCTCGGAAACACCTGCAAGGATCCGTGATTGGATCACATAAGTATGCCGCCATGCACACACCGCCTTTCTGTTATTTGTAAATAAAACCTATGAAAATCCATAAGCCGTACTGTTGTGACTCTATTAACCAGATTTATTTATTATATTCATTAATATTTTCAGATGTGCATCTTTTATGACGGCATTATATATTTGTTAACGAGCTATCCCACACACGTTTCTCGCTCAGTAAAATTGAAATCCTTTTATCTATTAATCAAATGTAATTTTGTAATAAAATTAATGTTTCAATCCTAAAATAATACTTGTAAGCTAAATCGGTTAAATACTATATTTTGTTCCTTCTGGGGGTGGATTGGTATCTCAAGAGTATGTTTCTTCATAGCGCCAAACCAAGTGTTCATCGGTATATTTATCTTCTTATTGGCATATGGGCTGCAATAATGAATAAATAAAGTAATCAATCAAATCTGTCATCCTCTAAGCTATAAATAAAATGTCTTATGATTTACCTGTTACCATCTAAATGTAATTCAAATATTAAGAGGCCAATGATTAACAAAATAATAAAACAAGTATTTATTCATATTTCTTTAAATTAATAAATCTTATATATATATATTGTAATGGATGTTTAAGACACCATTACAAAAATTATAGTTTTATAGGGGTGAAGAAAATAAAATAAATTTTTATATAAGGTTTCGTTTGTAAAACTTGATTAAAAGTTTTTTTTTAATGCTTGTACAAATATATATGTATGTGCGTGGGAATTATATTTTAATACCACAGTTATATTTGGTTTTTAATTTTTAATTTTGAAAATAAAATAAAAAAACTAAGATTATTTTTTTTTTGTTAAATTTATGTAAAAGTAAAATGTACAAATAGATTGCTTTTCAGATTTGGGGATTTAGATTGATAAGGCTAATTAAAAAAGAAAGAAAACAAAAAGAAAAGAATTTTTCATTAGTTCATTCCTAGATCTGTAAAGGGCAATTTATTTTGTTAATTAGATAACTATTGTTATCTAGATCGAGAATTTTTAAATTTTAATTAAAAAGAAAAAGTTTGGTAATTGGTTTAAGAGATATGATTCAGATATAACAGGCTGAATCAGGCCATTGGATTATCTTTGACTAGCTTTCAATACTTGCATGAGCTAGAATACTTGCACCAGCGCAAAGAGACAGACACCAACTCTGACAGGAGAATTGCACGATTCCTGCCAAAATACTTGGAAAGAACGATTCCTGCATATTCTGAAAGCTGATCCAGTAATTATTCTACCTAGAATGGACATTAAACCTACAGCAAGAATATTTTCTTTACCATGATGTGCTAAGCTTCTCACCAGGACAGGTTCGGACGTCCTGTGTCTCCATTAACTGCCTACAATGCCATAAGAACCGGCTCCAAAGAAACCACTAACCAACTCGCCCAAGCCTACCGTCAGTGAACCCAGAGCAACGGACTAACCTAAGAAGTCTAGTGCACTAGCTTTTAAATAAATTATTAAGGTACCTTACATTTTTGCAATTTAAATAATGTTATCTTAGATTTGTTCCCTTTTTAAATATAAATGTTTTTTTTTTAAGTTGTATATTATGTAATTCGTTTTCTGTGTGCTGGATAATTTTTTTTTTCCTTTTAATGAGTGCTAATTTCAAACCTATTACTGTCCGTCCTATTTAAGTCTTAGTAAGTAAGATAGTAGCTTATTTTAATCTCACATTCCTTGTCGTTACAGAGCGCAGTCTGGATATTACAGACTAATTTAATTAGCTTTTGGCTTGTGACCCATTTTTATTAGCCGTACTTATGTCGCGACCTTAATTATTCGTAATAGACGATTACAAAATATAATAGTCTTTAGTTTTATTTCTTAAAGCTTCCAATTCGTTTATTAGGGGCACGTACGATCGTTTTAACCCTTTCTATAGGTAGATCGTGAGCTCCTAGCCTGTCTCACTCAGAGGGAGGTCAATCGATTGAAAGTAATAACTTTCAACACCCTTTTTATTATTATTAATGTTTTGGAAGCTACCTTCGCATTTCTTCTGTTTCGACATAAGTTTGCATAAATCTCAAATACGGAGATCCAGCCTTTTCCTAACTATGGGTTATAAGCAGGAAGCTACCCCCCTTCTTACGTGAGATCACTGAATACTTGCTAATACTTCTGCTACGGTCAGTATTTTGCACTCTTTCACGCACAGAAAATCGCTCTCAAAGCCATATAAATATTTAAATTCAATTTTGACGAATGTACGTGTAGTACATATTTTAAGTGTGCTTTAAAGATTATTATTTAGATTTATGTTTATTTAATCATACTTTTAATAAAATTATTGATTTACTTAGTTGATTTTGTTTTCTGTTGCTACCTTTCCAACTCACTGAACAAAACATAGATCTCATTTGCTTGATTGAGCTAGTCCGGCGCATTCGATTCGCATATCCTGTAACCCCTTAAAAATAAATGTCTAGTTCCAAATTTCGGACTAGTGGCGCCCTGGCGGTCAGTTTATGCGAGTCTAAAGCTTTTGTCCGGTATATAGGATAGTAATTTTTGGCGCAACCAAACGTGGGAGCCGATATTAAAACTTTACGTGAGATGTTTTGTTCGGATGGTTGGGAAAAATAAACAGAAACGGTAGGCGAAAATAGGTGAAATAAAGTTAGTGGTAGAATAGAAGTTGATGGAAAGATGCAGGTAGTTTCGGATCTGTCCGTATTTAATGTTTTGATATTCAAAAAGAGTTTATTAATTAGTTCGACGTTCGTAAAGTTTTTAAAAAAAAGTAAAGAGTTTAAGTTTGCTTGGTAAAAATAAAATAAAGTTAGCTGTTGAAGATTAAATAAATAATAATAATAAAAAAAACGTTAATAAACAGATTTAAAAGAAAAGTTCAGTTGGTAATTTGGAATAAAAAAATTAGATTTAACGGAGCTAAGTTTATTTTGAAAATGGAAGCTAAAGAAGAAAGCGATAGAGAGGCAGGTTGGGAAGAGAGCCCAGTTTCATTTAAACACCCCCAGATAGTAGAAAAAGAAGAGAGTGAGACACAGACGATGATGAAGATGATGATGAAGTTGATAATAGAAATGAAACAAAATCAACAAGCCGAGATGAAAGAAATATGACACGAGTTGCTGGAAATGAAACAAAATATAACAAAACAAAATATAGAAATAAAACGGAGTCAACAAACAATACTGGAGGAGCTGAGAGCAGAAATGAAAGGAATGAGACAGGAAATATTGAAGAAAGTCGACAAAAATCAGGCAACTATAGAAGTCATAGAGAAAGATAGGAATAAGGAGGTTCAGGAAGTTGAAATAATAAAGGAAGAGATGAAAGAAGTAAAAGATGAATTAGAACAGGATAGCATTAGAACAGACAAGGTAGAAATAGAGATAGAAGTTGGTAGAGATTGGGTGCAGATAGGTGATGAGATAGAAAATGCAGATCAAAAGACAGAGAATAACGTAAAAGAGTTTCTGCAAGAAACTAAAAATAAATTGGTTAAAATAACTAGTGCTTGTGAATACGAATTTAAAAAAAAGAGAGTTAAGAAAAAAGTTAAGGAGTATGATTTTAAGGCAGAGATAAAAGCTATCTATAGAGCAATTTTATTTGAAAAGACTATAGAAGAGGGATTCGTTCCATTTGTTATTAACGAGGCGGTCTGTACTAAAATGGGACACATTGAACAAATATATTTTGCTCGGCTAAAGAGTCGTAAGATATACGAGCTACAAGATAAAACAGAACGAGAAAGAGACAAGGCAATAAATTATAAGCGAAGGATGGACAAAAGGGGGAAAGGAACGTACATTAGAGAGGCAGTAAGAATAAAGAAAGAACCGCCTGACCGAGCGTAAGTGATATTGATCGGAGGTACTGCTAAAAAAAAAAAAAAAAAACTCAATGGATTTGTAATTGGACTATGAGTTGAGAATAAAAATTTATTTCGACGTAGGTGATAAGCCTGAATGAATTTTGTAAATAATATTATAGAATTACAACTATATATGTGTGTGATAAACAATATTACATTTTGATATTTTGAATTATGTTCGTTTTTATTTAATAAAATGTATAGTGGCTATCGTAATTGTATTACTTTGTTGTAAATAGTTATTTTAATAGATCGCCAATATATTCCTGAAAATTTATGTTACTTACAAATGATTTAAAATAGTATTCGTTAGGGTAGTCGGACGGATTTGATTTTTTTTTTAAAGTGAGAACAAACTGAGAGAAAACTGGTTAGTGGTAGGCAGAGCAAAGTCAGCTAAGTTTTTTTTTTTTTTTGTGATGACGGAGAGGCAGTTGTAATGGATGTTTAAGACACCATTACAAAAATTATAGTTTTATAGGGGTGAAGAAAATAAAATAAATTTTTATATAAGGTTTCGTTTGTAAAACTTGATTAAAAGTTTTTTTTTAATGCTTGTACAAATATATATGTATGTGCGTGGGAATTATATTTTAATACCACAGTTATATTTGGTTTTTAATTTTTAATTTTGAAAAAAAAAAAAAAAAACTAAGATTATTTTTTTTTGTTAAATTTATGTAAAAGTAAAGTGTACAAATAGATTGCTTTTCAGATTTGGGGATTTAGATTGATAAGGCTAATTAAAAAAGAAAGAAAACAAAAAGAAAAGAATTTTTCATTAGTTCATTCCTAGATCTGTAAAGGGCAATTTATTTTGTTAATTAGATAACTATTGTTATCTAGATCGAGAATTTTTAAATTTTAATTAAAAAGAAAAAGTTTGGTAATTGGTTTAAGAGATATGATTCAGATATAACAGGCTGAATCAGGCCATTGGATTATCTTTGACTAGCTTTCAATACTGGCATGAGCTAGAATACTTGCACCAGCGCAAAGAGACAGACACCAACTCTGACAGGAGAATTGCACGATTCCTGCCAAAATACTTGGAAAGAACGATTCCTGCATATTCTGAAAGCTGATCCAGTAATTATTCTACCTAGAATGGACATTAAACCTACAGCAAGAATATTTTCTTTACCATGATGTGCTAAGCTTCTCGCCAGGACAGGTTCGGACGTCCTGTGTCTCCATTAACTGCCTACAATGCCATAAGAACCGGCTCCAAAAAAAACCACTAACCAACTCGCCCAAGCCTACCGTCAGTGAACCCAGAGCAACGGACTAACCTAAGAAGTCTAGTGCACTAGCTTTTAAATAAATTATTAAGGTACCTTACATTTTTGCAATTTAAATAATGTTATCTTAGATTTGTTCCCTTTTTAAATATAAATGTTTTTTTTTAAGTTGTATATTATGTAATTCGTTTTCTGTGTGCTTGATAATTTTTTTTTTCTTTTAATGAGTGCTAATTTCAAACCTATTACTGTCCGTCCTATTTAAGTCTTAGTAAGTAAGATAGTAGCTTATTTTAATCTCACATTCCTTGTCGTTACAGAGCGCAGTCTGGATATTACAGACTAATTTAATTGGCTTTTGGCTTGTGACCCATTTTTATTAGCCGTACTTATGTCGCGACCTTAATTATTCGTAATAGACGATTACAAAATATAATAGTCTTTAGTTTTATTTCTTAAAGCTTCCAATTCGTTTATTAGGGGCACGTACGATCGTTTTAACCCTTTCTATAGGTAGATCGTGAGCTCCTAGCCTGTCTCACTCAGAGGGAGGTCAATCGATTGAAAGTAATAACTTTCAACACCCTTTTTATTATTATTAATGTTTTGGAAGCTACCTTCGCATTTCTTCTGTTTCGACATAAGTTTGCATAAATCTCAAATACGGAGATCCAGCCTTTTCCTAACTATGGGTTATAAGCAGGAAGCTACCCCCCTTCTTACGTGAGATCACTGAATACTTGCTAATACTTCTGCTACGGTCAGTATTTTGCACTCTTTCACGCACAGAAAATCGCTCTCAAAGCCATATAAATATTTAAATTCAATTTTGACGAATGTACGTGTAGTACATATTTTAAGTGTGCTTTAAAGATTATTATTTAGATTTATGTTTATTTAATCATACTTTTAATAAAATTATTTATTTACTTAGTTGATTTTGTTTTCTGTTGCTACCTTTCCAACTCACTGAACAAAACATAGATCTCATTTGCTTGATTGAGCTAGTCCGGCGCATTCGATTCGCATATCCTGTAACCCCTTAAAAATAAATGTCTAGTTCAAAATTTCGGACTAGTGGCACCCTGGCGATCAGTTTATGCAAGTCTAAAGCTTTTGTCCGGTATAATATATATTATAAACTTGCAGAATCATTGTTTTTTTTATTTAAATATTAATATCTTAGTTATTAAATTATGCTCGCTCTGACTAGATGATCTCCCGCTAATCTTAGAGATATAATTAATATGAAAGGTCACGACCTTTAAATGAGTCAAACTTATATTTCATGCTAAAATATTCCATCATATAAAATTAAATTAGTCTTTTTGGGTCTCCATTTTGCGATGCCGGCAGAGAGAGATAAAATTAGATCGGTATCATCGGGAGTGTTGCTCATAAGTTGATAGATCTGGAAAATAGGCAAATAGGGCAGAGTTCATGAGTGTTCCTGACTTATGTATCTGGATTTGAGGTACTTTTGCCTAGATGCTAGATCTTGTTATATGAACAGACAAAACTGACCGGTACAATATACATCCCCAATATAATACTACATATATCATATAAACAAAATAACAGATATACATAAAGACATTAAATATTCATGTGTATTGTTTGTAATCTACTATTTGTGAAGGCAATAACCAAAATATATAAAAGAAAGAATAATTTTATCAAAACAATAAACTTTATTATTTATGTATGAATTTTTGTAAAATGAACAAAATCAATCCATAATTTTTATATTGCAATTAATATTTCTTGCTTTAAAATCCTTGTTGTCATAGAAACATTTCAATGCTCCTAGGCCAATATATTTACTATTAAAATCAATTAAGAAAAAAAAATTTGCAATTAACATTTCATCACATATTGAAATTTACTTCAAATTTCAGTAGGTACAGTATATAGATGATCTGCTACTTTACGTATACAGTATCTTTTTTTCTTCTAATCATCAGTTTATGCTCTTTTAATCACTTTCAATAAGGCCACTGATTCTACCAATTTTATATCTTCCACATTCACGTAGTATTTAATGCAGTTTGAAAAATAATAACTGTATCTATCATGTGAATATAGAAAGATGTATATTGATTAAATCAATTGCACCACTGAAAAATGATTATAAGAGCAAACTGTTGATTAAAAAACACAAAACATGTATCTGAAGTAGCAAATCATATATATATATATCAATGATTATGTTTGCTTGAGAAAAGAAAAATATTGGACAAAGAAAAAAAATATAAAGAAAAAATTTTGTTCACATAACAATGGTAAATAATTCTGTAATTCATAATCTTTGAAAACCATACATTAATATTGTTCTTTTTTTAAAAAATGGAAAAAATCTGAAGAAACTTCACAGATAAGGATATGAATTTTCTATTGACTTGCTTTTGAGAGTATAGCCTACTTCATTTCAATTTTCATGAATCTAAAGATCCTTGATTCGATTCCCATGTTAGTACTATCACCGATCAGACCAGAAACATTTGAAAAAGAGAAAATGATACCACTTGAAATGCTATGTCATACATTAGTGTGTAAAAGTTTAAATAAAGTTTGAATTTTTCTAAAAACATTTAAAAATTTATATCAGATGATGGAAATAGTCCAACTTATATTTGAAAATAAAATACTATCAACATAAACTGTCAGATAAACTGAAAGTACTTGGTAAGGACCCAGTCATATACAAAATTTTAGATATTATACAAATTGTCTAAAATTTATCTAAATAGAAAATCAATTATTTTTCCTACATGAATGGAAATCTTGAAGAGGTTCTCCCTAAAGGTTTGCAACTTAAAACCTCAAATTTATTCACAAAGTTGACAAAGTGAGAATCTGTTAAGAGAATGAACTCTCAACACTTTTTCAAGTATCAAGCCTAGTGTTTCATTGATAAAATAGAAACTGTTTGTTAAAAAATCAACTAATACCCTTACTGGTGAAATTTAAAAATGCTATGTTTACATTAAAAAATATAAGTATTTTTGCTGGCATGACTCTGATACTCATTAAAATGACACTTTCCTAATTGTCTTAATTTTTTGCATAAAGTGTTTCAAAATAAATGAGAGAAGAATATTTATTACTTAACAAAATAATCGGAGATGGGTATTGTAGTCACTGTTATTACCATCTATTTCAATAAGTTTTATAAGCTTCATAGAATTTAATTTTATTCCTTTCTATTTGACCAGTATCAAGTTTATAATCACAAGTGAAATGTCAAAAATAAATTTATACCCTAACTTGCTATGAATTAGTTTTGTGTTAACATTAATAATAGAAAATCATAATTTAAAGAATAATAGTAGAAGAACATGACATTTTTAAAGATTTTTGTTCTGAATAAAAAAAATGTATGCACAGTTAATTGTATTTTGTCATTCTGGTTTTCACTCTTTTTTTTTTCCTAGATTTGTTATGCTTTGTAAGCATAAACAATTGAAGTATAAAATAATATATATGTTAGTAAAAGCTAAAATGATGACAACCAGTTTCAATTTGTCAATGAGCCCTTTACTTCTTTGGTTCAGTTCTTTTCTCTAAAAATTTCACCTTAATTTTATTATTAAACTGTAATTTAAATCTATATAAGCTCCAGTATGTGCACACATGTACACTTTTAGCTTTTAAAGAAATTTACTTAAATCATTTACAAATAGTTTTGTAGTTACATGTTGGGTTATTTCTGTCATTTATTTGAATTGTTAAATATTTTTAAAAATAGGCAAATTTTATTATTCTGATAGACTAGCCTAATTGATTAAGATTCTCATTTTAAATTCATTAATCTAATGGTCTATGAACAAATCTGGAAAAAAAAAAATAATAATACCTCTTGTAATGTTGTTTTATACTAACCTGTGTGTTATAACTAATAGATGGATGTATTTAGGATAATATAAATAAAATTTGAATTTTTTTAAAACATTTAAACAATTTAAGTAAATGATGGAAATAGTAAATATATAAATAACTACAAGTAAAATGCCAACATCACAAGCGTTCAGACAAATATTTAAAAAGTTTATTTACAAATAAAATAAATCAAAGAAAATAGTAATAATAATGAAACAATAATTCTGACAAATTAACTAATTTTGAAAGAAAAAAATACAAACCAAATATAAATGGGATTAAATTCATTGAAAAACACCAATCAATGAAACAATGCAGTACTTAATAAAATCTAGGCATTTGGAATTATTGAAGGGATGTATTGCAAGAAGGTCATCATTTAAGCACTGTTCAAGTTAACATAAGATATTGTGGTTTGCTTTACATTTTAAAACTTTTAATCATTTATTTTTTCATTACTGATATAAGTAAATAGTAATAACACATTCTTTTATGCACTTTATACAATGAAAATCAATATTTTATTATTCCACACTTTCACAAATAGCTGGCAATTTGCCCAAGAATTTTCTTCAGAGCTCTGGCTACAATTAATATATATATACTTATTTTGATATCTAACAAACTTGAAAATTTGAAATCTCATAATCCTCTTTAATTTACCAATGATCTAATTATTCTTTAGATCAATTCTTTCCTTTAAAAACTAACCTTAATTTTGATCAGCTTCAGAATGTGCACACACACTCTTAGCATAATCCAATTTAAATCTATATCATCAACCAGTATAAATTATTTTTTCATGAATTTTAAATTATATACTATAACCAATATTACCTATGGTATTTTCTTAGCAAAATTTTATGCATCTTTAATCTGTCAAACAATTTTTAACTATGTTCTTAACCCATATTCTTCTAAAATTATTTCTCTGTCTTATAATAGCGTACCAATTCTCCATTATTATATCCTTTTTTTAAACCACTTTTCCTCATATATAATCTGTAATGTTTCATCAATATGATTTGAGCAGCATTCAATTTAATCAAAGACAATTTGCTATCAAAAAGAATAATATTTTGTTCTTGAGCCTACAACAATGTATTCAGTTTAATCAAAGGCAATTTGCTATCAAAAAAAAAAAATTATATTTTGTGCTTATCTTAAGCAATTACTTGGGAAATCATAAGGCACTTTAGCACTCTAGTAGCAGGATGAGCATTAATTTACTCTAAACTAAAATGTCTTTTTTCTTTTACTTATATTACTCACTTAAAAAATCAAATCTGGAACATAGTTCTTTGAATTCATCACTATACCACAAGGTATCTACTTCCAAAATAAAAAATTCCTTTATTACATTCAAGCATTCCAAATACTGTCTACTTTCACAAGCATTTTATAATACACACTCCTTTTCTTTTCATTGCTAATAATAATTTTTTTTTCTTTAGTATATTTTAATATTCTATATTCTGATTCTCAAACTAATTTTTAAATTGAAAATTTTTCACATCATGATGATATGTCATGTAATGAATTCAAATCCTTTTCTTTTCCCCAATATCTTTCTTAGAACAATATTTGACACAGAACTAGTCAGCTATCTACATGTCCATTTTGATGCTTTATTTACTCTTTAAATACTGCTTTGATGTCATGAAAGAATACTGGGATGATTAACCTATCATTTAAAGATTTCTTTAGAAAAATAGCGATTTATCATAGTAATAATAGTACAATTTAATTTATAAATTCAATGTATAATTTCATTGACAAGTTTTTTTTTTTTTTTGGTGAACATTTAGCAGTATTTGTTTGTTTTTGTTTTTTTCAATTTCTAAAAAAAATTAATTCTAAGTTTTCAAGTTTTTTTTTTTTTGCATTTCTTTTAGTCATGATATACTTAATATTGATTTACAAAATTGATTTAGAATTTCAAACAACTTTTGATTTGTAATTAATAGATTTGTTTTGGAAATTTTTATTATTTTGTTTTTAAAATTTTTTTAATTTCTCTCTTATTGGCATTTTAAAAAGTGAGAAAAGAAAGGTAGAAGGGAAGAGTAAATTGCATCTGTAATATTATGTAATTCAAACAATATTTTTTGATTTTTAATTGACAGAGTTTTTAAAAATTTTTTAATTTCTTCTTTCTTATTAGCTTTTTTTTTAAAAAAAAAAAGGGGGGGGGGATTGAATTTCTTTGTGGACTTTGATGCAGTTACATTCAATACAAATCCAATCAAACACCCTCAAATAAAATTGAATTGGTTGGTCTTGAAACAACAACAAATTAATAAAAAAAAAAAGCTTAAAATAAAAATTCTTTAATTGATTTGGATTTTACCGTTTTTTAATTAGAAACTAAAATAATACAATAATTTAAATGGACACCTTTTCAAACAAAAACATTTTAAATCAACAAAATGATCAACACAAAGTTTATTTTTAAAGTAATTTCTAACAAGTTAAAAAAAATATATTTCTTGTAACAGAGTTGACAAAGTAGGAAAATAGTTTCTTTTTTTAGCTTAGACTTTTTTTTAAAAAATTATAATAAATTTATAAAAAATATGAGTACTAATCGATATGCCAGGCCAGCTGCTTGGTGTTATTTCTCTGCTAAAAACCCAGAAATATGCCATTTACATGGCCCAATATTTCTGTGCTTTTGCAGACAAACTTACAGCCTATAGAACAGTATTGTTCAAATTAGCCACTGCAGGCATATATGGTGTTGCACCTAAATATTATGGCCTGCTGCTAATGTGCTTTGTGACACTGTACAAATATGCACACTTAACAGATCACTATTATATGATGTGAGGGTGTAGTGAAATTCAAGTGGCCAAAACTGTTGTAATATGCATTCGAATTAAAGGTCTTACCCTCTACCCGACATAGTATTTAATACTAATAATTATAAGATCATCGCCAGGCTTCCCTAGAAATTTAGGAAAATGGAAAAAATTGCAAAAGTCATGGCCAAGCATTTTTTCTCCAGAACTCATGCAAAAAGCCATGCAAATTATGAGACAAACAAATTATTTGTCAACCACCCCCACCCCAAAAAAACATTAAAATAATATCAAAACTTTTGAGTTTTTCAAGTTTGGTTTTTTTTTTTTTATTTAAAAAAAATATGGCGACTTCTTTTTTTGGCTATATGGTGATTTTTCTTTCAGCTTTATTTGTATATCACTGATATACTAAAACTTTTATTTTTAAAATCAGTTTTTATTACCTTTTTTTTTGAAAAATAAAAACCCAAAATAACTTTTGTCTCTATCTTTTGTGTGTGACGACATATTATGTCTCCCATATCCCCCCAAAAAAGTTTAGATCAAAAGTTTTGATTCAACTTTGTTTTTCTTTTTTGCTTTTAAAATACAGCGACTATACGGTGATTTTTTTTGTTGGCTTTATTTGTATTTAGTGATGTCTATTTTGCCATTTTTGAAAAGAAAATGTACAAATATTTGAATAAAATCTTGTATCATAAATTATTTACAAGAATGCAAAATATTGGTAAAAAAAAAAACCCTTTAAATATCAAAATATTAATAAAAAAAATCGTATCAAATGTAAAAATATTTTTAAAAAAGACAGAGAAATGTAAAAATATTTTAATAAAAGTCTGAGAAATTAGGAAAAAATATTTTAATAAATTATAAGTTGAAGAAAATGTAAAAATAATTTAAGCATAGTCGGCCCCGGATTGATATAAATGTGTGTTTTTAGCAGAGAAATAATGCCACTAAGAGGCTGGCCTGGGAAACCAATTAGTACCAAAATATGTTTGCAAAAAAAAAAAAAAGACCTGCCAATGAAAACTAAAATAAGATTTTAGATAGCAGTGAATTTTTAAATTTAATCATAGTAATATTACAAGTATAAATCCCAAATCCAGACTGTAGTACTCTACCTCCCCTCTCTTTGAACTGAATTTTCTAAAGACAAAAGACTAATCCAAATTTCCAGATTTTTTTCCCAATTACAAATAAAATGGTTATTCAAAATTAATCTACATTTTGTAAATTGATATTTTGTTTCCCCTAATCTCTTTCCCATCTGACCCCCCCTCCCTCTAAACCTAATAAGAAATTGAAAAGAAATATAAGTTCATCAAAAAACAAAAGACCTATCAATGAACACTAATACTAAAGTTTTAGATTAAACGGTGAATTTATAAATTTAGTCATAGTAGTATTATCACTAAGATAAATTGCCATTTTTGCAAAAAATATACAATTTCTTGATTAACCATCACTGTTTAAAGACTCAATGAAAAAGAAAATGTAGATAGTCAACTAGATCAATACACAATATTTTTTAATCCTTTTTCTCTGTAAAAAAATGACTTTAGCTTTTATAAATATAAATGTTAATAATTAATTTATAAACACACACATATATCCTTCAAATAATTAATAATATAATAAAAGCATAATTTAAAATTTCATTTCAATAGACAAAAAAAGCTCTAATTTAACCATTAGAGTTTAATTTACTAATTAAATATTTGCATATCATGAGACATTTCAACATATAACTTTTTTAGAATTTTATTGGTATATAAAGTAAATCATACTCCTCCTCTGTCTTAAGAAATTAAATAATAAAGTGATAATTTATTTGTTTCAGTTGAACTAAAACAATAGTCAACCAAAGTTCTAAGTCAACAATTAAATTATTATTATTTATTTTTTTAAAATAAATTAAACTTTAATATTTATGAATTAAAAAATAAAAAGAAATGGGACTAAGTATAGATACAATTTGCAACAGATCTGAATAGCAATTACAGAATATACATAAAAGGGTGCTGATTTAGAGTGTGCTTACCGCCATTTTGAATTCTAAAGACTGCCCAAAACTATCATTGACACATCCAAGCAATAAATGACATCAAATAACCCACATGAGATCACTTGGATGTGTCAGCGGTGGTTTTGGGCAGTCCTTAGAATTCAATATGGTAGTGAACACAGTCTAAATACTAAAAGCTTATACCTTCTAAAATATATATTTTATTACAATATATGTTCATAACTACATGTTGAAATAATATAATATTGAACAAACCAAACTTATAATTTCAAAATACTAGAAGCTATTTTATTACAATATATATCCAAAATCATATGAAATAAAGCATATTAATTTCACAATTAATCAGATTTTTTCTTACCAGAAAGAAACTTTAATGTCGCATGCTTCCTTTGTTCCATATAGTTAGAAAAAAAAATGGAAATAAAACAGCATTCACATTTGATCTCCTGACATGGATATATTTGATCATGTGAGGTTCTTACAGGTTCTTGAAACTGATACAAATCTACATATCCATTTATATAATTTTCTATTTATTAACATTGAAGTGACTTTTACCATCAACAAATGAACATAGAAACATGTTTAAAAAAATATTTACACATTTTAATAAAAATTTGTTATTTCAAATGTAAAAGAGGTATTGGATTTTAAATAAGATAAACACTAACCTTTTCACTGTCGATAGATAGCGTTAGCATCTTGCTAGAAATTTAATGAATAAATCTCTCATTTAATATTTTTTATCCATCCACCAGCAAATAACAACATATAAGAAATGAAGCACACAACATTACTCACTTTGGTAAGAAAAAAATCTGATTTATTAATTTTTTTATTAATTGTATAATTAATATTATTTACTTTAGACTATTATTCTTTTGATTAATGTTAAGATAAAATGCAATGCTTCGGCAATTGTTTCTACGTTTATTCAACATTTATGTTATTTCAAGATGTGGTTATAAGCCTATATTGTAATAAAATTCATATTTTAGAAGTTATAAGCTTTTAGTATTTCAAAATTGTAACCTCAGTTTGATCAATTTTATGTTTATTGAACATATGGTTTTTTAATTAATATGTGTCTATTATATTTACTTTTCTGTTTAAGTATTTTAAATTCGTATTTTAGAAATAATAAGTTTTTAGTATTTCGAAATTTATTCGTTCCTCCCATTTTTTATATTTTGTGTATTTTAGTCACATGATTTGATAAAGCAGTTATAAAAAAATATGCACTTTAATTTTTTAATTATTGATGTACATTGCGATTTTATAACAATGGTCATATCGCAACCACATGTGGATTCAAAATAGCTGTGAGCACTCTAAATCAGTACCCATAAAAGACAAGTTAAATATGAATTAGAAATGAATATTATTTGTATTCAAAAAAACTAATAATTTGCATTTTTAAAAATAAAAAAGCAAATAGATTAATCCTTTTTTTGTATTTTTATGTTTAACAGTTATATGTTGCCTTTGAAATACAATTTATTTACTTTTAACATTTGAATACACTCATAGAACTGCATAATAATATGTTACTGTCATTACGTTGATCATGCTGCAACAAATTTAGAAGAATTATAATAAATGTATCAACTGAAAAAATGATTAAATTTAAAATGCATTCGTAGCCAATTAATATATTTTTAACAATATCTTCAAACACATGCTTGATGAATAACATCAGGAAAAATGACTTATAAAGTTATAATATTGTGCATATGAGTAAATATAAATAGTAAAACTTTCATACAAAAGAGCAATAGATGCTTAATTTTTAGTAAAATTTAAATTCTATATGTATAAATAAAATGTAGTAACCTAATAAAAAATTACTGTTAGGGTATTTATTGAAGAATAATTATTATGAATAAAATAATTTATATTATAACCGTCGGAAATTGGGTGATCATTATCCAGTCTTACCGTATTTGTCGTACAGGGGCGCCACTAGATCATTTGAACCTAGAAAATTTATAGAATAGACAGATATGCAATGTTAAGATCATGACTGGCAGCCCTAGTCACTAGCTCAAGTAGACACAGAAACTTATATATTTATTAAAATATATTTTTAATAATAAAAACAATCACTGTCAATATTAATAATACAAAAAGATTTTATTCACGTATATATATATATATAAGTGACGACACACAAACTTGAAAAATAATTATATAAAAAAAATTAAGTTTGTTTCATTATTATTTACTATTATTTTTATTTGTTTTAACTTTTATTTTTAATCTTAGAAATGTTGAGTATAGATGAGCTACCAAGACGACGCACTTAAAAGACTTTCAAACATTTGATTCCAGGCTAAAAGTCTGCAGCCACACCAACGCTTGCTTCCAGATATATATCAGCAACCAATGCAATGTGAACATAGCATAGAATCACGCCGACAGAAATGTGAATCTGAACAGCGTGATATTATTTGAAGGACATGATCCTCATCCAGTACAGGAATGGGCATCTGTCTAGTGAAGGAATCATGTATATAAATTATTTAAAGAGTGCTACGTATGGGGGAGAGCGGTCTTTCTGCCGACATAATCCCTCCACAGAGCTAGAAGGGGTCAATGGCGCAGGAAATATGTCTGCGTCCATTTCAACGATATGACTACCTCTTTGGGGTCATGCATTCAATTGGACTCGTCGCCCTAGATGCTAACACATTTCACATTACATTGATATAAACGTCCATATATCTCTCCACCAGCATTGACACAACTACGAAACAAATAGTTGAAATCAAAACCCTTTTAAAATTAACATATATTTAAACAAGTCTAGCAGCCATCTACATTCAACTAACATTTAAATCATTTTATTAATTTATTTCTAAAAAAAAAAAATCTTTAGTTTATGGTTTTAAATCATTTTAAAATGACACATTATATTTAACTTATTTTTTTCTCAAATACTATTTTTAACCTATTTTTAAAATTTAATAATGCACAAATAACGATACGTGTTGTTATCTTTAAATTTAAGTTTGCAATCGCAAACCCCTACCCTATTACAAACAGATCTTACACTTAGCATAAATGAAAACATATAACACATATTTTAAAAAGATTACGTTTCAATTTTAGATAAGACTTAAAAAATTTTAAAGTTTATAGAGTTCAGATTTGATCAAAAGAAAGTCTATAATTCATCTTTAAAGGAAAATAAAATTCAGAGATTTTAAATTAAAGAGTTTATAGTTCATTTTTATCAATAATGTATACTTTCCTTTCTTTCTCCATACTCATTCCTTCACGATGAAGATCTAATTTACGCAAGGGCCCTTTTCTTGTGACGATGACGATTTAGGAAGATTTCCGATGATTTCTGAAGACGTTAATAGTGGTTTGATCCTGGGATCCATGAAGATGAAAGCTGCCTTTGGCCGGCCGGTTCGAGGGAAGCGCGATTAAACAGATTACATTTTTGGTAATAGCGACAATATTTATTTTAACTTTTCAACAACGAAACGAATTCAAAATTCTAATTCTCTCTAATTAATTATTTCTTTTGGATTTCTTTTTATAGTCCTCAGGCACCTTATCTCTGGAATGCATGGATCCATCAAACATATTTTATATCTATATTTCATTGGTTCATTGAGTCGGTCGCCAAGTAGATTTTGGGTTTGTGGCTAAGTAGATTTTGGGTTTTCCACTGAGATCTGTATCTATATCTTTGGGTGGGAAAAACAAGCCTTTTGTTTCTATTCTTATCTATTTCATAATCATCTTGTTAATGGTCATTTTGCCCTAAGGATCTGTTTGTAATTTTTATTTTTCAGATTAAAAACTCTCCTCGTTATTTTTAGAATTAAAAGGTTTTTATTATATTTTATTTAAACTATAAAATATTTCAATCAATCATATTAATAAATTAATAATTCGTTATTTGTGCATTTTGAAAGTTTGTGCTTTTAATTCTGTATTAGATATTTACAAAAAAATTAAGTATTAAAATTTAAATGTAACACATATATATATCCCGTTACAATATAATAATATATATATATTTATTTATAGCCATATTGAAAACAAAGAAATGTAGAAATTTTCAAATTATATATATATATAAAAAGAAAAGTTATGGAAAATTTTTAATAAGGATATGTGTAGTTTAGGCATGGAAAATGTAACAACTTACAATATTGTGTCATTACAAAATCAGACATTTGTGTTCAATGAACAAATTTTGTATTAAAAATATCAACAAGTATAAACTAATGTATAATCAATATAAAAACAATAAAAGAAAAAATCAGGATTGGTGCCTTTATAAAAGATGGCTTTATTGCATTTCTACTTATTGCATGATATAGAAAACATTTTATAGATGGTGATTTTTTTAAAAGTACTTTGAAGGTGATGATTAGTACATTATTTATTTTACAATACTGAAGAACAAATGAAAAATGAACTATTGGCACTGATATTCTTTACTAGTTTTTGATAAAAATACTAATATTAATAATGTTGCTCACTTAACTGTAATAGTTTGTTATTGACCAAATTAAATCCCAATAAATCCAAAAATTATGCACATTAATATCAATGCTACATATTACTAAAGGATTAAAAAAAATTTCTACATGTATGGATTTCACAGATTTTTCATGAAGGAAGAAAATTAGATTTAAAGAAATATTTTTTAATCATTGACATTATTCTAATCATATATTGCAAAAATACTGCATTTAGAAATTTTTAAAAAAGCAAATCTAACCTTCAACCTTATTATGTCATTGTATAATTCATAATATAATTCAGTATGCGAAATCATCTGCAAAAACAAAAGAAATTATGGTAAAACAATCTACAGGTCTGTCATAGAACAATTATAAATATTATAGTAAAAATAGCATAAATTTTAATCTTGAACTTCTTTTTTCTTTAAAAAATAGTCAGTATAAACAATATTCACCAAAATATAAAATAACAAACCAATTTTCTTTAAAAAACTTGTTTTTTAATTATTATGACTATATGAATTTTAATTTCAAGAGCAATGTTTCGACTATTTACATCCTTATAGCCTTTTTCAAGCCACTAAAATATACAAAAAATAACAAAATAAATAAAATAAAACATTATATAATCATTAAACCCTATATATATTTCAAATCTTCACAAAATTCTTTTTAAAAATTTTTTCTTTTAAAAACATAAATCTAATATAAAACATAAAAACATTACCTTCCTCTATTTAAAAACCTACTAATTTAAACTTCTATTTAAACCACTCTGTTTAAATTATATTTAGATAAAATAATTCAAAACCAGTCTTATCATCTACAAAAATCAATTAGTTTTTTAAATTCCTTAATATAAAAAATTTTTTTTCTTTTTTAAACTTACTTTATAATTAATTATTGTTTCTAAAAGTTCTATTTTTTGCTAATGATGTGACTAGTTTTTTATCTTTTATAAAAATCAATTAGTTTTTTATTCATATATGGTTTAAATTCCTTAATATAAAAATTTTCCTTTAAAAATCTTTCTTTATAATTAATTACTGTTTCTAAAAGTTCTATTTTGTAATTGATGTGACCAGATTTAGATTTATGAAAATAAATTGCAGATTTTTTATCTGATAGATGTTGTTTTAATCTTGTTCTTAACTTATTTTTAGTATTTCCAATATAAGAAACACTTTTATTCAACATTCCAGCAGTCTAAACATTTTATCATATATACATCTTTCATAGTTTCAAGCATTATAATTACATTTTTTTATCTTTATAAAAAAAAAAGAAAGATTTAAAAAAACTGATTAATTATAATGAAAAATATGATATGCTTGAAGCTATGAAAGGTGTATATATGATAAAATGTTTAGACTGCTGGAATGTTGGTAAAAGTGTTTCTTATATTGGAAATACTAAAAATAAGTTAAGAACAAGATTAAAACAACATCTATCAGATAAAAAATCTGCAATTTATTTTCATAAATCTAAATCTGGTCACATCAATTACAAAATAGAACTTTTAGAAACAGTAATTAATTATAAAGAAAGATTTTTTAAAGGAAAATTTTTATATTAAGGAATTTAAACCATATATGAATAAAAAACTAATTGATTTTATAAAAGATAAAAAACTAGTCACATCATTTGCAAAAAATAGAACTTTTAGAAACAATAATTAATTATAAAGTAAGTTTAAAAAAGAAAAAAATTTTTTTATATTAAGGAATTTAAAAAACTAATTGATTTTTGTAGATGATAAGACTGGTTTTGAGGTATTTTATCTAAATATAATTTAAACAGAGTGGTTTAAATAGAAGTTTAAATTGTAGGTTTTTTAAATAGAGGAAGGTAATGTTTTTATGTTTTATATTAGATTTATGTTTTTAAAAGAAAAATTTTTTAAAAAGAATTTTGTGAAGATTTGAAATATATATAGGGTTTAATGATTATATAATGTTTTATTTTATTTATTTTGTTATTTTTTGTATATTTTAGTGGCTTGAAAAAGGCTATAAGGATGTAAATAGTCGAAATGTTGCTCTTGAAATTAAAATTCATATAGTCATAATAATTAAAAAACAAGTTTTTTTAAAGAAAATTGGTTTGTAATTTTATATTATGGTG
>JAQFVV010014987.1:0-22596 GCA_028023455.1 Epiperipatus broadwayi | reverse complement strand
TTTTCATCAGATATATATATTCCGCTCTCAGAATTGGATTATATTTTGACTAATAGGAAATACATATTTCAAGATTGTAATGTTCTTAATAAATTTAACACAGGAAGTGATCATCGATTAGTAAGGTGTAAGTTACGTGTCAATGTAAAACTAGAGAGACAAAAATTATTGAGAAAAACAATATTTACAGTTGATATTTTTAATCTTCAGAAACATTCTAATGAATTTAAATTAGAACTTACAAATAGGTTTCAAGTGTTGGGAGATTTTGAACATGATTCAGATTTGAATGAAATTAATATGAAAATAACTGATACACTTTTAAAAACTGCAACAAAGATAGCTGGTAGAAAAAAGCAGCATTTGACTAATAAAATTTCTACTGAGACTAGAGAATTTATGAAGAAACGAAGGAATATGAAGATATACAAAAATGATATATTAAAAAGAATTGAATATCTCGAATTTTGTAAAATGGTACGGAAAAGAGTTGAAAATGATATAAGAAAGTATAACTGTGAAATAGCAAGGAAAGCTGTAGAAGAAAATAAAAGTCTCAAAAATGTTAAACAACATTTTGGTATTGGTAGGAAATTTATATCTGCAATAAGAAAAAAAGATGGAATTATTATTAAAAAGAGAGATAACATCATGAAATTGGTAGAAGATTTTTATCAAGAATTATATAGTAATAAAGAAAAAGTACCTCCTATATCTATTACATCTTCCGAATTGCCCAGAATTTTAAATGAAGAAGTGAGACATGCAATTAAATGTATGAAGAAAGGAAAGGCTCCAGGAAATGATGGAATTATAATTGATATATTAAAAGAAGGAGGTAAGGAAAAGAAACAATTTTAGCAAAGTTATATATCAAATGTCTAAATGATAAAGATGTACCGGAAGATTGGAAGAATGCAGTAATAATATTAATATTTAAAAAAGGTGATAAAGAAGATATTAGAAATTACAGACCTATCAGCCTTTTATCAGTTTTATATAAAAATTTTACCAAGATAATTACAACTCGTCTACAGAGAACTTTGGATTTCCACCAACCAAGAGAACAAGCTGGATTTAAAAGTGGTTTTAGTACAATAGATCATATCCAGGTATTGAGAGAAGTCATAGAAAGGACAAATGAATATGAGTTGTCATTATGTTTTGGATTTGTAGATTATGAAAAGGCATTCGATTCTATACACATTTCTTCAGTGATTAAAGCATTGGATCATCAAGGTATAGATCCAGGATATTGTCATATTTTAAAGAATATTTATTAAAATGCAACAGCAACAATTAGATTGCATAATGATACTAAAAAAATCAACATTGAGAAAGGTGTAAGGCAAGGTGACTACATATCTCCAAAACTTTTTACAACAGTGCTGCAAGAAGTATTTTGTGGATTAAAATGGGAAACTAAAGGAATGAAAGTAACTGGAGAGTATTTAAGTCATTTAGATTTTGCAGATGATGTAGTTGTTTTTGCAAATAATGCTTCAGAGCTGCAGGAAATGTTGCAGGAGTTAGCAGATGAAAGTAGAAAAGTAGGACTAAAGATAAATGTTAAAAATACTAAAGTAATGTTTAATCGATTTGCTCAAAATATGAAAATAAAGATTGATTATGAAGAATTAGAAGAAGTTAACAGTTACAAATACCTAGGTCAGATTATTAATACAGATGGAAACATAATGGAGGAAATTAATCATAGAATTAAACTTGGTTGGAGTGCTTTTGGTAAAAATAACTTGATACTAAAAGGAAATATGCCTATGTGTTTGAAAAGAATGGTTTTTAACAAATGTGTTTTACCAGTTCTTACTTATGGATCTGAGATTTGGACACTTAATAGAAGAGCAATACAGAGACTTCAGACCACTCAAAGGAGTATGGAGAGATGTATGTTGGGAGTAACAAGAAGAGATCGAAAATGCAATGTATGGGTAAGACAACAAACAGGTGTTACTGACCTTATTGAAAAAATTAAAAGATTGAAATGGAGTTGGGCTGGACATATTGCTAGAAGAAATGATAATAGATGGACAATTGAAATTTTAAACCGGATTCCAAGAGATTGTAAAAGACCCAAGAGATTGTAAAAGACCCAGAAAGAGACCACATGTGAGATGGATGGATGAAATAAGAAAATGTGCAGGGGTGTTGTGGAAAAGAGAAGCTAAAGATTGGAGAAGATGGATTAAACTTGGAGAGACCTTCATCCTGCAGTGGATTGATAATGGTTGATGATGGTGATGATGATATGTGCTCTGCGCACAGGTAATGAAGCTATTAATAAATTGTCAAAATTTTTTACTGCCAAGCACTTTCAGGACAGTCTACAGTCCTATATTCATGGCAAGTTATTCTGTTAATAATTGTAAAACTATGTAAATTTTATGCAAATTTATGTGCAGATGTTACATGGACCATTTACGAGATAGGGAATAGCAGGCCTCTCTTCTGTTGATTGCCGATGAGTCAGCCGCAATGAAGTAAGCTTCCCTAACTTTACGTTTGGTGTCGTTTGTTTCAGAGCAAACGACACTGGCTGTGGTAGGTAGAAAAGCATGTCCAGAGTTTCTCTCGTGTTCGACAAAAATCGAATTACCTTCAAACTTTATTTGGTTTTATTGTAAACGTATCAGTGTTGAGCTACTCTGGTGGCAATGTTAGTTTTGGTCTCTCCGTAATATGTTGCCATACAATTTCTTTGGGGGCAGATAATTTTCTATATTTTTTATGATTTTTAACTGGAATAAATTACGTTTATATTTTGAAAAACCACCAAAAACACTTTTGCAATAATAATATTAGATTCTGGATTAAAAAAAAATAAATATTAACTTCAATGTACTAAATCTTATTTTAAATATAGGGGATTTGAAATCAGACTCTCAAGCACCTTCATCTATCAACACTATCTCATGCTACTGATACACATGGCCAACTAATGAGTGCTGGTTCAGCACGAAATGCATATATTGGTGATTGTTTATTTTTTCTGCATGTGTGTGGTCAAGTATATCAGTCATATGAGATAAAGTGGATAGATGAAGGGTGCTTGAAAGTCTGAGTTCAAATCCCCTACATTTACAATTAAGCTCCAGGTATATGAAGAATGCCTGTATTTCAAATATTTATAAATCTTATTTTGTAAAATATTTTCTAAATACCATTTATTTAAAACAAAGTCAGAAATTTAGAATAACTAAAATTATTTTGTCTTTATTTCTTACTATACCTAAAAGAAATAAAATTATAAAAGCAACTGTATTTAGCTCAAAAATTATTTATTTCAAAGAAAGTCATGTATCTTAAAATGTTATTCTATTTATTGGAACAGTAAAAAAATATATTTAATTTTATTAATTAAATAAATGTTTATAAAACTTTCACTTTATATCCACATATATACACATACCCAGGATAAATATATTTAACAATTATCATTTCTAGAAAAAAAATGTTAAAAAAAAAATCAATGAAAAAATATCACATATTAGGCACAATTTATGTGTAAATGAAAAGAAAATCTTTATTCCATTGTATTTTTCTTTTCTTGATTAATTTTAATACAAATTAAATAGGATTATCTACTAATTTATTAATTATTGCTAAATAGGTAAATTTGAGTGCTAGAATATATTTACACTTTTTGACCCAAAATATCAAAATGAGACTCTGTTGATGCTGTCTGTAAATACATTTCATATTAAGTAGCCAGTTCATTTCTGTATTGAGTTTTCATTGCTATATAGATTGAAAATGATTTTAGGCATTTTAATCTTTAGTGCTTTGTTACAGATTTTGAGTATTTTGTATGAATTTGTAATCAAAAATCAATAATTTTTTGAAGACATTTAATTTTTGATGCCAAATCTGTGATGTCAATTAATTGTTCTCTTTCCTTCATTAGCAAATGATCTGATTTATTCTAATTTTTCAGCCATATAAATCAATTTCTTTTTCAAAGTACTATTTGATTCCAACATGTAAATATGTTCTAATCAATGATTTTTAATAGTGTTATCAAAATGTAATTTATTATCTACTAAGAAACTATTCAGTTTTTCAAAACTTATATATATATATATATATATATATATATTTAATGCAAATAAACTCCATTAATTAAAAAACTATTATAATAACAATAAAAATAACAAATATAATCCCATAATAAACTATTATATACAGTCTTTCAATCTGCAGAAGTACTTTTAGTTAATTCTTTAACATGCCTCAACTGCCATTAAATTCAAAAACAAAATGGAAGTAAACGTCGTCAACTCAAATCCCAGGAATCCTGAATTTTAATGTTAGCAGTTTTGCCTATTAATTATATTCATTTTATTTGTATTTTTTTTTTTTTTTGTAAAAAATAAAAATAATAATGACTTAATGACTACTTCAATTTTCTTGGTTCATGAAAGGACATGTAAATATAAATTTAAGTTTGATATTGAAAGTGTTTGTTAAGATTCTTCATGAAGAGAGAAACTGTAAAAAAAGAAAGAAATTGGAGGCAACTTTAATAAATAGAAATAAAAAGAATATAATTATTAGGCAAGCTGCTAACATTAAAATTCAGAATTCATGGGATTTGAGTTGGCCATGTTTGCTTCCATTTGTTTTTTGAATTCAATGGCAGTTGAGGCAGGTTAAGGAATTAACTGAAAATACTTCTGTTGATTGAAAGACTGTATATAATAGTTTATTACCATTATATTTATTATTTTATTGTTATATATCTACCTATATGTAATAAAACCATCAAAACATCACATATAAAATATCTGTTAATTAATAAATATTGTAATAACAATAAAAATAATATAATGGTAATTAACTATAACACACAGCCTTTCAATCTGCAGAAGTACTTTTGGTTAATTACTTAACCCTCTTCAATTGCCATTTAAATTCAAAAATATAATGGAAGCAAATGTCATTAACTATTACTTTATTGTTATTATGTATATATAATGATCTCATATTGAATTTTAAAAATAATACATTATTTTTTTCATTAATTTTAATAATATGCATCTTAAGTTCTTGAAGAAATGTGTTAACTTCATTTAAAATGGAAAATGTATTTGCCAAATAGATAATCAATTTCAATCAGATTTCATCATCTAATTATATAACATTATCATGCTTATGTTTGTTTAGAAAAATCAATATTTCACCTTTCAACTAAAAAAATTACCTCAAATTTTTTCCTTGCAATAACCATCACACTTCAGCATGTGAAAATGAAAATTTACAGTTGCTAAATAATTCACCATATAATAAAATATATAATCTTGATTTTAATTTTTTGAATTTGATGAAATTTCTAACTTTTATAACATCATCTAAAACTTCTACAAACACATTATAAAGACATTGTTACATTTTTATTTACAACTGTCAAACTCACTCCACTCACAATTTTGACACCATCCATCTCAGATAAATATAATAATGATTATTATTAATCATTTACTAAACTAAAGATTATCTCTAGCACAGATATAAATTTTAAACTTCCGTTAAAAATTAATATATCTGATTTTTTAATTTTCTTTAAATATACGGGCACATGAAGTTATTCACCTTTCTCTTTCCCATGTATAACATTTTTATAGATATATTAAACAACCTCCATACTTCCACATTCTTTTTAAACTCATATAAATAAGATATAATAAAAGACAAATGACCCTCAAGGTGCATTTTCAGCGTGAAATGCATCTCTGACATCATTTGTCTTTTATTGTATCTTTATTTATATGAATTTAAAAAGAATGTGGAAGTATGGAGGTATTTAATATATCTATAATGATAATAAAGATAATAATGTGAATATTTAATATGTGAAGCTATTCATAAAATTGCTCTTTCATTGCATCCAATAATGATTTTGATTCATTTGTAAAAATATATGAGTATAAATGCCAAATTATTTTATATTTATTAATAAGATCAAAAAAAAAATTTCCCAGTAATTCTCTCTATAAGAACTTTTGCAAAAAAAATCCTACACCTTTTTGGATTGTAGCATTAAAAATAAAGGGCTAATGCAAAACAGCATTATTTATAAATTTGTTTAGTTGCATACGGGAGAAAAATTTAAATAAATATTAATTCAGATGAGAGTATTTGCCTGAAGGTTTGTGAGGATTATATTTCAGATATTATATGTTAGATTATTTACATCATCTATCATTGAATGTTGAATGTCTTGAAAATTTTAAGCTTTATTTAAACTTTTCAAATATAAATAACTGTTAGAAATAATACACAAATAGACAACACAGGTTAGTAATTACACATTGTTTTGAGTAGTATTATTCTCCGTCTTCTTCAGGTGTTGCTGGCCTAATCAGTGACAATACTAAACATAGGAGTCAAACTTACACCTTTAGATTTTTGAATTTTAAGGCAACTTCTGCCTTAGAAGAATAGCTCATATATTTAAAGCATTGCCTTAATATTCAATATTCAAGAATCTAAAGGTATAAGTTCAACTCATATGCTAGTATTACTGGTCAGGCCAGTAACACCTGAAGAAGAACAAAGAATAATACCACTCTAAATGTTGTGCAATCTACTAACCTTTGTTGTTTTTTGTGTGTTATTACTAACAGTTGTTTGTATCCGAAAAGTTTAAATAAAGTTTAAAATTCTCTAGATATTCAACATTTAATGATAGATGATCAAATAGTCATCACAAATATTAATTCATTTTAACAAAATAGTTCCATTTCCGTCAAAAATTTCATCATTGTGATATCAGAGAATAGTACGCTGTTAATTTCTTTATCACATTTTTCACCAAGCTTGCAAAATAATATATCTCTAATTCAGGTTTTATTTTTTTTTTTCAGCAATTATGATGCCCCATCTTCTTTACAATTCAATAACGAACTCAAAATGAAGTCTCAAGAAATATTTTGTTATCAGAGTACATGTTTAAAAATTACATTTTTTAAAAAAGTTTTTCTTATTTATGTTAATGCATTCAACATTTGTTTTCTGTAAGTCTTTTTAATTTCTTAGGATTTATAAACTATTATTTCAAATAACTTTTTCACATTCAAAATGCAACCCAATTCATCCTCTGTTGAAATAAAACTAAACGTTATCTAGTTTTCATGATATTTTTACTTTCGTTTTTTTGCTATTATCTAAATTTTAAGATGATAAAACTAATGTATTTGTTTTTTCATAAGTTATCAAGTTAAACCACTAAACATCACATGACTATATAAGCTATTGAGCTTAGATTGAAAATATTATTGTGTTTTCATTTTCATAGTTTTGTAGTGAAGTAGAGATAAAAGGTGGCTGCTGGAGGGTTGCATTAGATCCTAAGATCTAAGTGCAGTGCTCTCAGATCCAAAGCTCCTCACTGATGAAGGCCACAATCCAGAAACTGGTCTGGGGATATTGGAAGAGTAAGCACTAGATAGGGATTTTATGCAACTAAGGGCAGTGCTCTCAGATCCAAAGCTCCTCACTGATAAAGGCCACAAGCCAGAAACTGGTCTGGGGATATTGGAAGAGTAAGCACTAGATAGGGATTTTATGCAACTAAGGGCAGTGCTCTCAGATCCAAAGCTCCTCACTGATAAAGGCCACAAGCCAGAAACTGGTCTGGGAATATTGGAAGAGTAAGCATTAGATAGGGATTTTATGCAACTAAGGGCAGTGCTCTCAGATCCAAAGCTCCTCACTGATGAAGGCCACAAACCAGAAACTGGTCTGGGGATATTGGATGAGTAGGCACTAGATAGGGATTTTATTCACAAGCCTTTTGGCATCCATTGATTACTCTGGTTAGCACAAGGTGGCACTACTATATGGAGAGTTTTTGCCTGTTATCAAGTTATTGTTTTTAATTGTCATTATGAATTGATAAGTTTTTAAATATTTATTTATTCTAAAAATTGAATTTAATATTAAAAATTGTGAAAGCAATTTATTAAAAGCAGTCAAAATTTAATTACAAAACTGTTATATTTATATAATAAAAAATATTTAAAAATAAGGATTTATATAGAAGTAAGTTCTAAGCATAAGTTACACTTATGATTTTAAAACACTTATTGACTGGTGAGTGCACATAAATTTAATCTAATAGCATGTGTGAAGATTAATTTCTTTTCATAATATTACAATTAAGAGAAATAAACAAATCTATCTTGTGTATAATTATTTCTAAATGTTAAAACAGGCAAAATCACTATATATATTGTAACCTAATTAAATGAATCAAAAAAAAAGATATTATTACCTGAGTTGTCCATAGAATGATCATAAGTAAATTATTATAGCAAGGTATTATATGTTAGGTATATGAAATCACGTGAAGGGAAATCACGTGAAGTGAGTACACTAGTAATTCAATAAAATATAACTCAGGTATACAGGCAGTAGATCCTATCCACTTTCATTTCTTGGTTTGATGTTAAGTGCATGTTTACACAAATACTAAGTGAATATGGTCTAGCAGGGCGCCACTAGATTATCTGAATCTAGACACGGTTATATCTGATAACCTTTCATATGTACCGGGTTTGAATCCCCTTTTTGGTACTTTATTTCTAATAAAAATGGAAGATTTTGCTTTTTGAGCCATATCACTATATGCACTAATATTTAGGTAAAAGTAAAACATCTATAAACCAAAGTGGAGTATACTAGACATAAATCATTTCTCAGATCTTAACATAACAAATGTGTTTCAATATTTTTATAAGTTTACTAGCTCAGATTATATATAACTAATTTAGGATGGCAATTCACTCATCCTTGCATGAAATAGATGATGGGATGTGGTTATAATAATAATAAGAAATCACTAAATATTATAAAATCAATATTTATTTATGGCCTTTAAACAGTTAAACAGCTCATTAATTAAAACGTTGATGACGATGATGATGATGATAATAATAACAATAATGACAAGGGTTTCAACTACAGCTCTAGGACTAAGCCTAAACATAAAACTAAATTTTATAAAGAAATGCATAATTATTGCTTAATTTTAGCATACTTACTTATATCTTAAATAACTAATATTCAACCATTGATGATGATGAATAATCACACTTAACAAAGACTATAATTAATGAAATATATACGCCTCGTTTAATAAAACAAACTAATATTTATTACTACATTTCGAACATATACATAAAAATTTCTAGATAATATGAAAATTGACATGAATAATAATAATAATAATTGATTATATAACACTCCTCAGATTAATTTTAAGTTCTTCCCCCTTTCCCTTCAAATGTATTTTGTATTAAGTTGGACGTCACATTGACCATGATTCTCACTCCATGAGAAAAATATTTCAAGAGAAAAAAAAAATATTATCTGCTCATTAGCACACATACTTTAAAAATCCAACATGTAAATAGAAAAAAAAAAAATGTTAGTAAAATTGAAAGAGCCAGTTTTAGAAAAAAAATTTTAAATTATTTTCTCCCCCTCCCTTCCAAGCGCTGAAATCTATACTGAACTTGAAACAAAATAATCTAATATTCTAACACTACTTGTTACTCCTCATTCAATCGCAATTATACACATATAAAATATCATTATGTATGTGCGTGTTTTATCCCATGATAACAAAATATTATTTAAAACCCAAAATAATAATAATATATTAGTTAAAACTAAAATCATAATACCATAAAAAAAATGTTTTACACATTAATATTGTAAAATTAATAAACAAATCATTTTCATACATTCAAGATCATTTATGAAGCTCAAAGTTATTATTAGTAAGACATTCTTGTTTTAATCGATCTGAATAGTCTTTAAAAGTTCTTTAAATAAAATATACCACTTTATCGCTAAAATGTTTATTAAGATTGAGATCATAAAGAAAATAGATATAAAAAGTCATATTACCGATTTTTTTGTTTGTGGCGAATTTTCAAGGGTTCAAACTTGTCTTGTATAATGTTTATATTTCTCAGCTACCATTTCCGTTTTACTGGGAACAATCTCTTTCTTGAGGTGGATAACTATTTGATGATGGTGACTCTATTGAGGTTATTTGCTTTAGTGGATAATTTGGAAATCATTATAGTAAATTTTCTTCTCTTCTTGTCAAGCATGTGGATGAAATACAGCAGTTGTTTTCCCATTTGTAAATTTTCTTGAGTTTAAAATCAGTTGTTGGAACAATTAATTGGACTTGATGATTAATATTTATCAGTAGATTAATTCATCTTCTTTGAATGCAGGTGAATGCTTTCTTCCTTCTATTAAAAACATCTTATTTATCTGGTCAGTTGAAAGGTGTAGAATATTATTTCAGACATCTTTTCTTTCCTATGTGATGTGCAGCTTCCCCAGATGGTCTGGCAAATGGAATATACATATAATTTTTCTAGCCCGCCATCTCTTATATTTTCAACGTTCAATATTATAGTTTAATATCTGAATCAATCACAATCATAATCTAAGACAGCTTTTTATATCCAATTTTTAGCTAACTTAACCAATCAGAGATAGCATCACTTGCTATTTTTGGACAAAGTTGTTTTAATTAGATCTCTAATTTATTTTCAACCAAAGTATTTTTCAACTGAAAAGTTCAATCCTTTTTCCAGACACTTTTGTTTAAAAAAAAAAAAATAGACTCAATTCTTATTTCCTTTCTTTTGTTTTTTCTTTCTTTTTAACATCCAGGTAACACTTCAAATCTTTGAGCTTCCTTCTTTAGATCTTGATAAGACAAATTTCAAAAATTATAGCTCCAAAGTGACAATCATTTACAAAAAAATTTTACTACAAAGATCGATATCTGATTAAACAGATTTCCTCTTTTAACAAAAAAAAATTGTACAAAAAAAAATAATTTAACAGATTTAATACTTCCTTTTCTTTCAATATTTAGGAAATGTAAAATTTTGTATGTAATGTACACACATCCTCCATTCTTTCAAATCATTCATAGACTAACCTTAAATACTATAATTGCTAGCTTAGTAATTATAAACCAATTATTTAATTAAATCTGTAACTTTTAAATCCCACTTATAATTAAAGAAAAGCAAAATAAAAGTATAGAAAAAAAAATGTTAGAATTGATCAAGCATAGGTTAGTTTTAAAGAAAATTAAAATGTTTAATATTTGAAATATAAAACAAATAAATAATTTACACATACATTGCCTATATGTATGCATTGTAGCTTTGCTTTTTAAAGAAAAATTAAATATTAAATAGTTTAAATGTGTGTATTACCTTTCTATCAACACACAAACAAATAAAGCATATAATTGTTGTCCCACTCTCTTTCTGTTTAAAGCTTTTAGAACTGGACCTTGTAGGGTTTAAACTTGGATGCCCTACAGCTTCTTTTATGGTTATATAAAATTGTGATGATGATTTTTGGTTTACCTTTTCTACATGCACATTACTATAAATTTGGCTAGTGACCAAATTGTAATGGCACAACTTTCTCCCCCTTCGGATAAAATCATCAGCACTTTTGTTTTAACTATATTTTTAAAAAAAAAATCTTAACTAATAAATACACTAATAATAATAAACACTTATAATATATATAAAAAATTAACTACTGCTAAATATATTTTTCATTAAAAAAAAAAAAAAAACCTAAAAATAATTTATTTGGAGATCTTTGCCAGGCTATTCTGCTGAAGTATAAGGGATCAAACTCCGAGCATTATAGGTCCCCTTATTCCCATCAAGAGCAGCAAGCATAAAGGCATTCTCTCCTATCTTTTTAGTGATTTTGAATGGTCCTTCATACAAATGCAGAAACTTTTTAAATTTGTTTCTTTGGGGGTTGCTAATATGAGGGGTGCGTACCAGCACAAGATCATTGATCTTAAATGGATGTGGTTTAGTTCTGGATTGCTTTACCCTTTTTTGACCCATGAGTTTAAGTTGGACTCGAGCCTTATTAAGGTCATCATCATTATTTATTTCCTCAAGGGTAATAGGCAAAGGGATTTTAATAAGCAAAGGTTCCTGTTTTCCGTAATGCAACCTAACAGGGGGGAATCCTGTTGATTCATTACAAGTTATATTAATGAGATTTACCAATTCAGGAAGTTTATTCACCCACTGTCTATGATCATCTGGAATGTAGACTCTATAAAGTCTGCTAAGCTCGCGCATAATGCGCTCGCAGGGGTTAGACTGCGGATTTCGTATAGAGCTCATAACATGTTTGATGTTCTGAGTTTGAACCCATTTCTTCCAAGTCTTTGATACAAAGGCAGTGGCATGATCTGTCAAAATCACATCAGGTTTATCCCCGGCTTGCAACTGGTGTTTGGTGAGGCACCTGATAACACCCTTAGCATCAGTTCGTGGTACGGCAAATGCAGATACATATTTAGAAAATACATCATATGCCACTAAAATGAACTTTTGTCGGTTATAGGCCGGAGTGGTCCATAAAAATCAAGTGCCAACAATTGGTTAGGCCGATCCGGGATTATGGGTTGTAAAATACCAACGAATGACCTAGCATGATACTTAGTCTTGGCACAAACTGTACATTGTTTAATGACATTGCTGACACTTCTATACATCTGATTCCAATAGAAATAATTTTTTAACACATAATAAATCTTTGGAGTGCCATAATGGCCATATTTGCAATGAGCATATTTTACTAATTTATTAATGAGGATTTTAGGAATCACGATCCTCCAAGGGTTACCATGATTAACCTTAACCTTATACATGAGAAGATCTTGGTTGAATTTATACTGGGTAAAAACTTTCTTAAGTGATTTCTTGGAGCTGTGGCGGTTTAGGTGATGATTCAGGATGGTGATGATTCTGCCCAATTTTAGGTCTTGTTTTTGAATCCCAGCCAAATTATGGTAATCTTTTAAGATATCTCTCTCTAATTCAATATTAATATTATTAATCAAGATATTCTCTGTACCGGGATGTTGGGGCACAAGACAGACAGGGTGACGACTAAGAATATCCCTGCGGATGTTCTTAGTCGTCACCCTACACGATGCTGTAATTAAACTGTTGTAGGTATAGACTCCATCTAATTAATCTTTCATTATTTAAATAGCTTTTACTTAGAAATTCAAAGCTCCTATGGTCTGACAAAACAATGACCTCAGAGCCAAGCAAAAACTGGCGTAGCTTTTGAAAGGCCCATACTACTGCTAGGGCTTCTTTCTCTGTTATGGAGTAGTTCAGCTCTGCCCCTCTCAAATGTCTACTTAAAAAGTATAAGACCTGAGGTCTTTGATCTTCATCAAGCTGATATAAAACTACTCCCAGACCATAGTGGCTACTGTCTGTCTGTACAAAAAACTTTTTACCAAAATCAGGGTAAGACAAAATAATGTGGTTCAAAAAGGTTTGTTTTATGGTATTGAACTCTCTGGTATGCTCAGTGGTCCACCTCCACCTTCTGATTTCTTCAATAACACAGACAAATATTGGGTATCCTCGGCAAAGTCCCTATAAAACTTATGATAATAGTTACATAAACCGAGGAAGGACCGCAGTTGCTTTTTGGTTTTTGGCATTGAGAAGTCCTGAATAGCAGCAATCTTTTCGGGATGGGGTTTGATACCTCTGTTCGCTGATTACATGTCCCAGAAAAGTAATTTCTTTGCAGCTATAGTACATTTCTCCAGGTTTATCTTGACATTATGGGCTAAACACTCTTCAAAGAATATCTGTAAGTGTTCTAGATGCTCTGTAAGACTGCTGGAAGCAATAACTATGTCATCCACATACATGATGATCTTTTCTTTCCAATTGTTTTGAAAAGATCATATCCAAACATCTGATCAAACCAGCACCACTGTTAATGAGACCAAAGGGCATTCTTGTAAAAACATAAGTTTGACCTCGAAAGCGAAAGGCTGTATATTTTTTGGTCTTCAGGGTGTAGTGGTATCTGCCAATAACTGGCTGTCAGATCAAAAGATGAGAAAATTGACTTTTGTTTGAATTTAATTAGCAGCTCATGTACAGGTGGAGGAATATCGCGTTCAGGAACGGTTATCTGGTTCAGCATCCGAGCATCCAGACATACTCTTACTGTACCATCTTTCTTTCTGATAATTACCAAAGGATTGACATAAGCAGAGGAACACTTCCGAATAATTTTCCATTCCAACATTTGGTCTATCTGTTTTGTAACCTCGGCCTGATATTGATAAGGAACTGGATACATTCTCTGTTGAAAAGGTTCATTATCCTTTAACTTAATTTGATGAGTATATCCACTGATGATGCCTGGAACAGTGGAAAACAGGCTGTTATAATTGCACATCAGTTGGTATAAATTTTCTCCTATAGTCAGATTGGCAAGAAAAACATGATTAATTTTAGTTTTAATACCAACATCAATTAGTGTGCTTCGAATACATAGCAATTGACCAGAGAATTTCGGTAACTCCCATTCAAAAGGCAACTGTTCTTGTTGACATAAAAATAGCCCATTCTCATAATCTAATTTACATTTATTTCTGATCATGAAGTCTGAACCTATAATGACATCATGAATCAATTCAGAGCATAATCAAGAAGACATGACCAAACTCAGACTGGTTAAGCCTAAAATTAATCCAAACCTGCACTTGATTGGACAGCCTGGTTCTCTTCCCATTAGCCAGAGTCACTTGTATCTGTTTAATGGGCAAGGAGGGTATACAACTATTTACACGAAGCATCTTTTGATACGCTTTTTTCTGAGATGATGGAGGCTTGACTACCAGAGTCAATTAAGGCATTTATACTAATCCCCTCCATCAATAATTTAAGAACAGGACAGTTATATTGGATAGGTGGTTCACCGAGTTCAAATGGCTCTAGGTAATCCACATCCAGATCAAGGGTATTTAATAACCACATCTCATTGTCCCTCTTACTGTTAGCATATGGCCCCAGCACTGAGGACACTTTATACCCAGGACCGTTCTAGTTTAGTGATGGAGTCTTACTTTGGGCTTTTCCCCTGGTCTTTTTAGCACTGTGGTGATTCCACTTGTAGAGGGTTGCTCGTCCCTAGGAATTACTTTCTTCCCAACGTTACCCCTAAAATTTCCCCAGGATTGATTAGGAGGCCTAGCCCTATAATTGTTTCTATACCCATGTCTACTAAAATTACTGATCATTTGTTTGATCACCTGGACTCAGACTAGAGACATTCTAAGTATACCTGTCCTGTGGTGCTCTTGGGCCTCGTCTCTGAATCTAGCTCTGAAATTTCCAAAGCATCCAGGATTCTGATGCTTCCTCTATCTGCATTGCAATCAGCAGCAATTAGCATTTGTTCAATGCTTGGGAGGTGATGTGGCGGAGTATTCTCAGGATTTGGTGCTCTGAGAGGGAAATGCAGTCAGACTTTTCAACTTCAACCGCCTGCCCTCTGAAAAATTGTGTATAGCTACCCTGGGTACTCCCATACTTTTCCTGTGTAATCTGGTAGCTATCACCTGGTCCTGCCCCTTCTCACTCCAAAAACAGGCTAAGATAACACAACGAAAATCCCTAAAGGTAGTGGGCTTATCAAATAGGGACCGTCCACCATTCCTTAGCATAGCTGCATAAAGATGGTTACATGCAATGGCCAACTTTTCCTGTTCACTCAGCCACACACAGAAAAGAGTTCTTCCAAGGGTATACAGATATCAAGAGGTTCTCCCTGCTCTCCCCACTAAAGGCCTTATTTTTACATTAAATTTGAGGTGCATTGACCCTCCTACTCTATATTCATCTTTTCTGGTATTGGTCAAGCCCTATCTACTAAATTTTTAACTTGTGGATTTTTACCTAAAGTAGGCATCCTTTGTCTGGCTGACTCTATTCTGGTAGACTATCTCCTACAGTCATCTGGACTGAATACTACCATCAGCTCTGGTCTGAATTTAGGTTTGACTGATCCTGCAGCCCTACATTAATAGATCTTTTAATTCCCCTTTTTGGTAGAGATCATCCATCTTGGGTTTGTCTTATTCCACAACATAGGCATTCTGGTTCTTCCTCAACATTTACCAACATAACTTCTAATTCATGTTTAGTTCATTCTTGGATCCCTCTTCTAAAGAACTGGACTTGTCCCTTTTACTATCTCCTCCCTAAAGCCTATCCATTTGTTTCCCCAATTCTTTCCTAAGATTTTGGTGAATTCTTTACCTCATTTGCCATGCTTCTCTTTACAATTCCTCGTATTTTCTAAGCCACTAAACCTATTTTTCATAGTGAGGGTTTGATCTATACAGCCCAAAGTGGCTTCTCTTATATGAGTCCACTTCAAGCTACCACCTCCTCTATCTAATATGAATTCCTGCAGAAGTTATTTCGGCATTTCTTTTCTATGCATTCTGATATGGATTGGGAGACCAAACCCATGGACCTCATTCCTAACTTAATTAATTTCTCTCTCTTTTTCTCCGATGAGACTGCTCCACTTGAGCCTTTAGTGACTGTAGTCCCTGACCCCTCCTGTTTGGTGACTTCCATAGATCTACACTCCTTTCTATCCTCTCCTCCAAGGATTGCAAATCTATTTTTACACTCTATATTGGACCCTTCTATCCTAGTTTCCAAAGCTACGAGTCATTTGGTTGTTATTGTCAATAGAGTTCTCCAGATTTACACTTAAACCTTCTATACTTTTCTCCATGATTGACCTATCTTTTGTTCTAGAATTTTCATCATACCTTCCCCTACTATCTTCTCTTGGACTCTCTATGCTTATTATACTGTGCTTACTATCTTCTCTAGACTTCTCTATACTTCATTATACTGTGCTTACTATCCTCTCTTAGACTTTCTATACTTATTATACTGTGCTTACTATCTTCTCCTTAGACTTTCTATATTTTCTCTATCTTTTGTTCTAGATTTACCATACTTTTTATTATTTTTCTCTATCTTTTGTTCTAGATTTACCATCCACTGCTTATTATCTTCTCTTAGACTTTTGAACATCTGCATTATCATGTCCATGTCTGATGGTGCTATCTTTGCTATCTGAGCCTCTTCCATACTATAATTTAGTTCACTTATGTTATAAAACTATATATATCCCATCTGTACTTCCTGATCATCAAAAATCCACACATCTTCTCCCTGTCTGACCCTATTCTGACCAACTGACTGATTTGATTTTCACCTTATTATGCATTTACAAATACAACAACAACAAAAAGTTTACAATATCCTTATTTAATGAACTACACAACAATAGTCTATATAGTAGCTATGTCTGTGTAATAGCCCAAATTATACATTCATCCATTTCCCAGAAATCCGACAGATATTGACAGTCCACAGAATGACTAGCAGTTCACAATCTTGAGATAAATAAAAGAGTTGCAGTCACAACACTATAATCACACAATGCATCACGAGCACTCAGAAGATCATCCAAAACAATTCAATCACTATTAACTACCACAACCCCTTGATTAAATGAAGCAAACTCCTGTTGCAATAAAAGAACCATATAAGTCTTTAGGGGCTAAGATGAGACACAACTATACCTTGCTCTACTCTCTTGGAGTCTTATGTGCCAAGTATCCAGGAATGCCCTGCTTATTATAGACTACAAAAACAGAAACCTTGCTCTCTCTCTGGAGACTTATAGGCTGATATCTTGGCGGGACTACTGTTAACTTCCTTCATGATAAAATAATAAGAATAACATATGAACGACTTGGAAAACTATCTGTCGCGGCTCTCTCTCTTGAGGCTTTATAGGCTGAAATGTCATCAACTAGGGACTGCTGTTAACTTCTTCATGATAAAATAAAATAACATCTCATAAATTGGGTTGGAGCAGTGAATGGTTTGATCTTACATAGGTTACTAAAATACATAGCATTCTCAGAAGGCAATGACAAAACTCTCCACTCATCGCAACTTTGCCCAATCTAACTAACTAAACTCCAACGATCCAACCATCAAATCAAGCCTCTAGAATCATAGACTTCTACAAAATGAACTCTCATTAACACATGAGATACCTACTATTGCATAAATTCATCCTTTGTACTACTATGCTATCCATACCAGCATCCCAAATTATTTGTAATGTTCCACAAAAAAATTCTGCCAAATATTATTTACCTTTATCTTAGGATTGTGATATTCACTTCTATTGTCAAAATTGAAAAAAACAACAAGCTGTATTTATGGCTGCTACCCATTTTATCGGCATCAATCAAAATAAAATCATATTAGACATCATCATCTAAAATAATACTGTTTTAGTAAGAAAATTTTGTAAGACAAAAAAAAAATTTTGCACAGAAAAAAAATTTTTCAAAGGTACATCTTTTTTAACTACGCGTCCTCTCCCATCTTCATAGAACTCTCACTTTTCCAGTGTATGGTAAATATCAGGGCCCTACGTTGGGCGCACATTGCAACCTAATAAAGAGTTCAAAAGATATACCTAGCTAAATGAGATTCAAAAAGTGAAATGTTGATCAAATTATTAATAACAGATGTATATAGAATCAATCATTTGAAGGTGTACACTAAAGAGTCAATAAGAATATAACTCAAATTACCTGGCGATGGTTTTATCCCACTTTCATTCTCTGGTTTGATGTTGAGTGACATATTTTAAGCTAATACTAAAGTGAATATGGTTCACAACGGTAACCACTAGATTATCTGAGTCTAGAACCTGGTTATATCAGTATGCAACATTTTACTGCTCCGTGTTGAAGTCTATTGGTACTTGTTTAAGAAAAAAATGAGAGATTTTAGCTTTTTTTCAGACCATATCACCTATATCTACTAATAGTTAGGTAAGTAAAACGTCTATAAACCAAAGTGAGTTCATTGAACATAAATCATTCCTCCGGATCTCTAACACTTATAGCGTTTTCAATATTTTTACTCAGTTCACTTATTCAAGATTTATATATAACTAATTTAGGGTGGCATTTCATATCCTTAGCATGAAATAGATGATGGGATGTGGTTGTAATACCAATAAATCTCACTAATGTTGCAAAATCAATATTATTGCATTTTAAACAGTTTAGCAACTCATTAATTAAAACGTTGATGATGATGATGATGATAAACAATAACGGTAATGACAAGGTTTCGGTGCAGCTCTATGACTAAGCCTAAACATAAAACCTAATTTTTATAAAGTTCCTAATTAATCCCATTTTTGGCACATTTACTTATATCTTAAATAACTAATGTTAATTATTTTGATGATGATGAATAATCACACTTAACAAAGACTACCCTTAGTAATGTCTATAATATAGGTTTATCAAAACAAACTAATATTTTATTACTACATTTCTAACATATACATAAAAATTTCTAGATAATATAATTGACTGAATATCATCATCATTGATTATATGTTCAATCCTCAGATTAATTTTTAGTTCTTCCCCTTTCCTTCAATGTGTTTATTATTAGTTGGGACGTCATTATGCAGGGCTATTTCAGATAAAAAATATTATCTGCTCATTAACGCACATATAAAAAAATCGCGTAAATAGAATATAAATAAAAATGTTAGTAAAATTGAAAAACAAGTTTGAAACAAGTTTTAAATTATTTCCTACTCCCTTCCAAGCGCAAATCTATATGAGCTTTAAAATAGTAATCTAATATTCTAATACTATATTCATTGCATTATTTAATTATACACATACAAAAATATTATTATGTATGTGCGTGTTTTTATCCCTTGATAACAAATATTATTTAAAATACTAAAATAACAATATATTAGTTAAAAGAAACTAAGTGTTAATACATAAAAAAAAAATTGTTTTACATATTCATATTTCATAACTGTAAAATTAACTAAACATATAATCTTGATACATTCAAGATAATTTTATGAAGCTCAAAGTTATTTTTAGTAGACATTCTTGTTTTTTGTTTGGATGAATGGTCTTTAAAGTTCTTTCAAGTCAAATATACTTTTTATTATTAAGTGTTTGTTAAGGGCTGATATTATAAAAGAAAATAGATATAAAAGTCATATTACGATTCTTTTTGCTTGCAAGTAATTCCAAGGTTCAAGCTTTGTCTTCTTGTAATGCTTATATTTTCATAACTGCCATTTTCATTTGTGCAAACAATCTCTTTCTTGAGGTTGATAACTATTTGATGATGGTGACTCTATTGAGGTTATTTGCTTTAGTGGATAATTTGGAAATCATTATATTAATTTTTCTTCTTTCCTGCCAAACCATGTGGATGAAATACAGCAGTTGTTTTATTTATGGTGCTGCTTTGGGTTTACGTCGTTTAATGTGTAATTAATTCAGTTGATGATTTAATATTTATCAGTGATTGTTCTGTCTTCTTTGTGATTCTGGTGAATGGCACCATACTTTATTAAGCTTATCTTTATTTGTCTGGTCGTTGAAGGTGTAGAATATTCTTTAGACCATCTTTTCTTCTCCTATGTGATGTGCAGCTTCCCCAGATGGTCCGGAGTCGATGGAATATACATATAATTTTTTCTAACCCATATCTTATATTTTTCAACGTTCAATATTATAGTTTAATAATCTGAATCAAACACAATAATAATCTAAGACAGCTTTTTATATCAATTTTAGCTAACCCAGCAATCAGAATAGCATCACTTGCTATTTTTGGACAAATTTGTTTCATTAGATCTCTAGACCTTTTCAACAAAGTATTTTTCAACTGAAAAGTTTAATCCTTTTTTGAACACTTTTACGTTTTTAAAAAAAAATAGACTCCCAATTCTTATTTCCTTTCTTTTGTTTTCTTTCTTTTTAACATCCGGAAATCCAACCCTTCAAATCTTTTGAGCTTCCTTCTTTAGGATCTTCCAGTAAGAAAATTTTAAATTACAAACTTAAGTGACAATCATACGAAAAAGCTTCTTTGAAAATATTTGATATTTATTAAATATATTCCTCTTTTTAACAAAAAAATTGCACCAAAAAATAATTATGATTTATTGCTGTACTGCACCAAATATTTAGGAAATGCAAAATTTTGTATATATGTACTTACGTCTTGTTCTTTCAAATCATTCATAAACTAACGCTTAATCTATAATTATAGCTTAGTAATTACAACCCAATTATTTAATTAAATCTGTAACTTTTAAATCACTTATAATTAAAGAAAAGCAAAATAAAAGTATGAATAAAATATTTAGAATTAATTCAAGCACTTAGAGTTTAGTTTTAAAGAAAATTAAAATGTTTTATGTAGAAATACAAAACAAATAAAATAATTTACACATACATTGCCTATATGTATGCATTATAACTTTTGCTTTTTAAAGAAAAATTAAATATTAAATAGTTTAAAATATGTGTATTACCTTTCTAATAACAAACAAATAAAGCATATAATTCATTGTCCCACTCTCTGGTTTAAAAGCTTTAGAACTGGACCTTGTAGGGTTTAAACTTGGATGCCCTAAAGCTTCTTTTATGGTTATATAAAATTGTGATGATGATTTTTTGGTTTACCTTTTCTACATGCACATTACTATAAATTTGGCTAGTATTAAATTGTATTAGCTATTTATACATGATCCAAGTCGTCAGCACTTTGTTTTTAACTATATTTTTAAAAAAAACATCTTAACTAATAAATACACTCATCAATAATAAACATATAATATATATAAAAAATTAACTACTGCTAAATATATTTCATTTAAAAAAAAAACCTAAAATAATTTATTTGCAGTCTTTTGCCGGATGTTTAACATCTTTAGGAGATCAAACTCCGAGCATTATTAGGTCCCCTTATTCCCATCAAGAGCAGCAAGCATAAAGGCATTCTCTCTATCTTGTTGAAATTTTGAATGGTCCTTCACATACGACCACAGACTTTTTTAAATTTCATTTCTTTGGGGTTCTTTAACAAAAGGGGTGCGTACCAGCACAAGATCATTGATCTGTTGGATCATCGGTTTAGTTCTGGATTGCTTTACCTTTTTGTGGCTGATTGATTGGACTGAAACCTTATTAAAGTCCGTCATCATTATTTATTTCCTCGAGGGTGACAAAATCAAAGGGATTTTAATAAGCAAAGGTTCCTGTTTTCCGTATTTAACCCTAACAGGGGGAATCCTGTTGATTCATTACAAGTTATATTAATGAGATTTACCACTAATTCAAGGTTTATTCTTACTGTCTTGATCTCATCTGGAATGTAGACTCTATAAAGTCTTCTAAACTCTTGTATCTGTATGTCATATGAGAGTGAACTACGGATTTCGTATAGAGCTCATAACATGTTTGATGTTCACAAGTTTGAACCCATTTCTTCAAGTCTTTGATACAAAGGCAGTGGCATGATCTGTCAAAATCACATCAGGTTTATCGGCTTGCAACTGGTGTTTGGTGAGGCACCCCTTGATAACACCTTAGCATCAGTTAGTATGCTTGCTGAAAGCAAATGCAGATACATATTTAGAAAATACATCATATGCCACTAAAAAATGAACTTTTGTCGGTTATAGGCCAGGAGTGGTCCATAAAAATCAAGTGCCAACCGTGGTTAGAACCGATCCGGGATTATGGGTTGTAAAATACCAACGAATGACCTAGCATGA
>JAQFVV010014986.1:0-22622 GCA_028023455.1 Epiperipatus broadwayi | reverse complement strand
AAAGAGAAATTTTTATATAAGTTACATCAATTAATATATTTTCTACTAAAATATATGGTTACAATATATATATATATCAATCGTAAATAAAACTTAAGATAGGCATCATCATATAAAAAATTTATTGTCATGATTTTATATATTAGTAAATATATAAAATCCTCAAGTAATGGTTATCATATCTTTAGAATTATTATAGACACACCCAAAATACAAAGTAATTCATAATTTTATTTTATTTTTAAAAATAATGCACATTAAACTTAACATCTTATTATGAAATATTCATAACTTTAAAGACATAAATTTTTAATAAAAGTTATGGTAAAGTTTATATATCGGCATATTTTAAAAACAATAGGTTTAGATAAATAACAAATTACATTCTCATGTGTGTATGAATATATAGGCATGCATGTTTATTATATAAATATAAGTTTATTGTATAGATTTTAAATTGTGAATATTTATAAATTAATAGTTGTGATTAAAAAATATATTATTTATAATAGTTTTTTTTAAAATAAACTAATCTATTTTTATTTTAAGAAAGGAATGGTAAAATTATTTTTTTATTTTAAAATATTTGTTGTTAAAATTAAAAGAAAACATGTTGTTTGGATTCTAGTTTGTACATATACCTAAGTAAAGGCAATGATAGTTATTTTTAAATAAAAAAGATGAATTTAAGTAACATATTAAAAACTTACTATGTCAATTGGTATATATAAGCTCATGAAAATTTAACTGGGAACTCTTTTTATTTGTCTTTCTCTTTATATATTATGTATATCGATCACTTCAGTTAATACTGCTTTTTTGCAGTAAATAATTATTTTTTTGAAAAAATGACATATGTGTATTAAAATGTTTTAAGTAAACCTATAATATGAAGGTCTAAATAGGAAATTTGATATTTACTTAAAAAAGGACAGATGTAATCTTTTGAGAGGTACTTAAATTAATTACATGGAATTAATTATTAGAACATTCTAGAAGAAAATGTTTAAATGATTATTTGATATGATGTGAACTTATATATATATATATATATATATATATATATATATATATATATATATATATATATATATATATATATATATATATATGCTGCAGAAAGGAGTTTGCTATTAACTGAAAGAGACACCCTTTGATTCCTCTTGGAGGCCTTAAAGGAACCGAGCAGGGCAAATTCCTAATGTCCACTCCATACGTTCTTGTCGTTGCAGATGTTATTACTATGTGATTATTCATATAGTATACAAACATGGATGGGTTGCTCACCAACACGCATTAGCCAGCGTGGTGAGTTTATTGGCTTTTTACCTCTGAGTTTAAGATCAAGAAAAACCATGGTCTTTCTTCTCAGTGCCTGATAAGGCAGAATGAATATTTGTGTAAATGATAAATATTTTTCCAATACATATATAGAATTATGACAGACAAAAATGAAGCATGGCCCTTATTTCCAGGAGGCTGAAAAGTCACCAACCAAGGCAGCGGTTGGTGGCCGAAGGTGGAGGGTGCTAAGAATCCCCTGATTGTGGACCCAGGCTGCCATTTGATGATGACTTTTTATTTAGGTACTTACAACTGCAGATCACTTTCAAGTGAAGGAAGATTTCAAGAATCAGAAAAAGAATTGTCTTATATTAAATGGGACATTATTGGACTTTGTGAAGTTAGAAGAAAGGTGAAGAAACAATTAATTTAAAAAGTGGACATATACTCTATTATAAAGGCACACATATTGGAAATACAAGTGGAGTAGGATTCATTATAAATAAAAAATGGAAGAACAATATTGTGGAGATTGATGGTGTATCAGACAAAGTTGCAAGATTAGTTATACAACTTAATAGCAGATACCAAATGCAGATAATTCAGGTTTATGCTCCAACAAGTTCTCATAGTGATGAAGTAGTAGAAGATTTTTATATGGATGTAAAAAAGGCTTTTGATCAGAGTAAACAACATTTTAAAATTGTTATGGGAGACTTTAATGCTAGAATTGGTAGACAAATGAAAGATGAAATTGCTGTAGGTAATTTTGGTTATGGTAATAGAAATGAGAGAGGACATAGACTTGTGGAGTTTGCAGAAAAAGAAAAACTTTATATTATGAATTCATTTTTTGAGAAAAATGTTAAAAGGAAATGGACTTGGAAGCATCCAAATGAAGGTACAGCAGAATTGGATTATATTTTGACTAACAGAAAATACATATTTCAAGATTGTAATGTTCTTAATAAATTTAACACAGGAAGTGATCATCGATTAGTAAGGTGTAAGTTACATGTTAATGTAAAACTAGAGAGACAAAAATTATTAAGAAAAACAATATTTACAGTTGATATTCCTAATCTTCAGAAACATTCTAATGAATTTAAATTAGAACTTACAAATAGGTTTCAAGTGTTAGGAGATTTTGAACATGATTCAGATTTGAATGAAATTAATATGAAAATAACTGATACACTTTTAAAAACTGCAACAAAGATAGCTGGTAGAAAAAAGCAGCAATTGACTAATAAAATTTCTACTGAGACTAGAGAATTTATGAAGAAAAGAAGGAATATGAAGATATACAAAAATGATGTATTAAAAAGAATTGAATATCTCGAATTTTGTAAAATGGTACGGAAAAGAGTTGAAAATGATATAAGAAAGTATAACTGTGAAATAGCAAGGAAAGCTGTAGAAGAAAATAAAAGTCTCAAGAATGTTAAACAACATTTTGGTATTGGTAGGAAATTTATATCTGCAATAAGAAAAAAAGATGGAATTATTACTAAAAAGAGAGATGACATCATGAAATTGGTAGAAGATTTTTATCAAGAATTATATAGTAATAAAGAACAAGTAACTTCTATATCTATTACATCTTCCAAATTGCCCAGAATTTTAAATGAAGAAGTGAGACATGCAATTAAATGTATGAAGAAAGGAAAGGCTCCAGGAAATGATGGAATTATAATTGATATATTAAAAGAAGCAGGTGAAGAAATAGAAACAATTTTAGCAAAGTTATATACCAAATGTCTAAAAGATAAAGATGTACTGGAAGATTGGAAGAATGCAATAATAATATTAATATTTAAAAAAGGTGATAAAGAAGATATTAGAAATTACAGACCTATCAGCCTTTTATCAGTTTTATATAAAAATTTTACCAAGATAATTACAACTCGTCTACAGAGAACTTTGGATTTCCACCAACCAAAAGAACAAGCTGGATTTAAAAGTGGTTTTAGTACAATAGATCATATCCAGGTATTGAGAGAAGTCATAGAAAGGACAAATGAATATGAGTTGTCATTATGTTTTGGATTTGTAGATTATGAAAAGGCATTCGATTCTATACACATTTCTTCAGTGATTAAAGCATTGGATCATCAAGGTATAGATCCAGGATATTGTCATATTTTAAATAATATTTATAAAAATGCAACAGCAACAATTAGATTACATAATGATACTGGAAAAATCAACATTGAGAAAGGTGTAAGACAAGGTGACTCCATATCTCCAAAACTTTTTACAGCCGTGCTGCAAGAAGTATTTTGTGGATTAAAATGGGAAACTAAAGGAATGAAAGTAAATGGAGAGTATTTAAGTCATTTATATTTTGCAGATGATGTAGTTATTTTTGCAAATAATGCTTCAGAGCTTCAGGAAATGTTGCAGGAGTTAGCAGATGAAAGTAGAAAAGTTGGACTAAAGATAAATGTTAAGAAGACTAAAGTAATGTTTAATCGATTTGCTCAAAATATGAAAATAAAGATTGATTATGAAGAATTAGAAGAAGTTAACAGTTACAAATACCTTGGTCAGATTATTAATACAGATGGAAACATAATGGAGGAAATTAATCATAGAATTAAACTTGGTTGGAGTGCTTTTGGTAGAAATAACTTGATACTAAAAGAAAATATGCCTATGTGTTTGAAAAGAATGGTTTTTAACAAATGTGTTTTACCAGTTCTTACTTATGGATCTGAGACTTGGACACTTAATAGAAGAGCAATACAGAGACTTCAGACCACTCAAAGGAGTATGGAGAGATGTATGTTGGGAGTAACAAGAAGAGATCGAAAATGCAATGTATGGGTAAGACAACAAACAGGTGTTACTGATCTTATTAAAAAAATTAAAAGATTGAAATGGAGTTGAGCTGGACGTATTTCTAGAATAAATGATAATAGATGGACAATTGAAATTTTAAACTGGATTCCAAGAGATTGTAAAAGACCCAGAAAGAGATCACATGTGAGATGGATGGATGAAATAAGAAAATGTGCAGGGGTGTTGTGGAAAAAAGAAGCTAAACATCGGAGAAGATGGATTAAACTTGGAGAGCCCTTCATCCTGCAATGGATTGATAATGGTTGATGATATATATATATATATGATAAACAAAAATGCAAGTTAAAAAACTTGCTAACGCTTGTATTTATGTCCACAGATGGCGTCCTACCAAGACTGCCAATCAAGCGTATGTTTTGTTTACATAAACGTCAGAGTAGTTAGTATTCACTATCTCTAACTATAATTCCACTTTCAGATCATGATTTCAAGCTATTTGCTATCGTCAGTGAAAGACAGGAATAAAGAAACTAGATCTGAATACAAACTCTGAGCGTTTATGAAACAATTTCTATTCAGCTTGCAAGCGTGAATTTTTTAGACACGTAATGTCTTCAAACTCAGCATAGCAAACCAGATAGCTACATGGGTCTGATCTCAGTTCAGCATCACCACATAGTAGAAGCCTCTGCAATCTATATCATTGCAAGAAAGACCTCAAAGGTACATATTATGATAAACAAAAATGCAAGTTAAAAAACTTGCTAACGCTTGTATTTATGTCCACAGATGGCGTCCTACCAAGACTGCCAATCAAGCGTATGTTTTGTTTACATAAACGTCAGAGTAGTTAGTATTCACTATCTCTAACTATAATTCCACTTTCAGATCATGATTTCAAGCTATTTGCTATCGTCAGTGAAAGACAGGAATAAAGAAACTAGATCTGAATACAAACTCTGAGCGTTTATGAAACAATTTCTATTCAGCTTGCAAGTGTGAATTTTTTAGACACGTAATGTCTTCAAACTCAGCATAGCAAACCAGATAGCTACATGGGTCTGATCTCAGTTCAGCATCACCACATAGTAGAAGCCTCTGCAATCTATATCATTGCAAGAAAGACCTCAAAGGTACATTTATGATAAACAAAAATGCAAGTTAAAAAACTTGCTAACGCTTGAATTTATGTCCACAGATTGCGTCCTACCAAGACTGCCAATCAAGCGTATGTTTTGTTTACATAAACGTCAGAGTAGTTAGTATTCACTATCTCTAACTATAATTCCACTTTCAGATCATGATTTCAAGCTATTTGCTATCGTCAGTGAAAGACAGGAATAAAGAAACTAGATCTGAATACAAACTCTGAGCGTTTATGAAACAATTTCTATTCAGCTTGCAAGCGTGAATTTTTTAGACACGTAATGTCTTCAAACTCAGCATAGCAAACCAGATAGCTACATGGGTCTGATCTCAGTTCAGCATCACCACATAGTAGAAGCCTCTGCAATCTATATCATTGCAAGAAAGACCTCAAAGGTACATTTATGATAAACAAAAATGCAAGTTAAAAAACTTTGAGGTCTTTCTTGCAATGATATAGATTGCAGAGGCTTCTACTATGTGGTGATGCTGAACTGAGATCAGACCCATGTAGCTATCTGGTTTGCTATGCTGAGTTTGAAGACATTACGTGTCTAAAAAATTCACGCTTGCAAGCTGAATAGAAATTGTTTCATAAACGCTCAGAGTTTGTATTCAGATCTAGTTTCTTTATTCCTGTCTTTCACTGACGATAGCAAATAGCTTGAAATCATGATCTGAAAGTGGAATTATAGTTAGAGATAGTGAATACTAACTACTCTGACGTTTATGTAAACAAAACATACGCTTGATTGGCAGTCTTGGTAGGACGCCATCTGTGGATATATATATGCATGTGTGCCAATAAATCAATAACTTGCCAGGAATAAAATAATAAATTACCAAATGGAATAATTTTAAGTTTAAAAAAAATGCTGGAAAGATTTAACTATGTGGATTAACCTCTTTATTGCTTATTATTTTATTGGCTGAGTGAGGTAAAAGTCAAAATTTTTAATTGGTCAATTAACAAAGTGAAATGTGAAAATACAAATTCAATCATCAAAATATATTCAGATTTTAATATTATATTCACTTTAGTTTCATTTGTAAAAAGTATATTAATAATTTGTCATATTATGAAAGTGAATGAAAGTTTTTTTCAAAAATAAATTTCTCTTTATAATCTTTAAATTATTTACGAGTGGAGAAAGGTAAAATGAATATTTTTGACCAACGGAAATGTTTTCAAAGATGACATGATTTGTTTACATTGCAGAAAAAGCAAATAATTTTTGTAATTTTTGTTAAAGTCTTTACTATTTTTCTAAAATAATTTTATTTTTAGCATATTTTATCAAAATAATTTATAATTTGTCAAAAAATATGTTTAAAATGGTCTAAATCATTCCTTTATCATTTTCAAAACAAATTGTAACTTTTGAGTTATTGACATTTTATTTTCTTTGTGTTGAAATGTAACAGCAATAAGATTGAAGAAGAGCACACCTACTTTTTTTTGTTAAAATTTCAAGACCATTTTATTGATTTTTTACTTGTAAAATAATTCAAGAGAGGGCAGCATCTTACGGAACTTTTTCTAATTTTTCAAACGACGGTAAAATCTTAACCATACCATTAGAAATGATGGAATTTGAACAGTCAGAAGTGGTGTGAAATCATCATGTTTTTAACCATGACTAGCAACCATTAAGTTAATATACTTGCATACCAACCAAAAAAAATATTAAAAAATACTAAAGATTATAACTTCAAATGGGAGAGTTATGAATTTGAAATAAAACAGGCAAAATTCACTATATGTATTGCCACACACAGTAATCAATGGATGCCAAAAAGCTATCTAGTGCCTACTCATCCAATATCCCCAGACTAGTTTTTGGCTTGTGGTCTTCATCAGTGAGGAGCCTTGGATCTGAGAGCACTGCATAAGAAGTGGTGGTCATGTAAATTTGAAATCATTTTAAGTGGAAAAATATATATGTTAATTAATGTCAACTACAGTATAAAATCTTGCCAGAATTTATTAATAATTTATTAGTTCAATAAACTACAGATACTTTTAAAAGAAATGGTCCAGTGGAATTGTTGTATTTTAATATATCATTATTTTATGTATTTTCTTTTGGGACTTTCTCAGTGCAAACTTAACCCACTTAGTCTTCAAATGACAGAAAAAGTCTTTTGGTCAATTCATCCCCTAGTAAATTTTTTGATAAGTATTATAAGTTAAAATGTGTGTAAAATGGTATATTTTATTGTAATAAATTTTTTGCCCAAAAATTCCACACTAAAAGGTGTGAAATTCAAAATTCCTGCTTTTACAATAGACATAAGCCCTACCCTGACATGATCAGCCATTGTGTGTTGCCAAGGCTGTAAAACATTCAGCATTTTATAACATTGAAATTTCCAATGATGCAAAAACATGTTTATTTGCAAATTTATTGTGGTTTTAGATTTTTTTTTAAAATAATTTGCACTATATTTATTAGATATCAAGAAATATAAATTATTAATAACTTATTTTGACTTGAAATACTTTATTTTCAAAAATATAATGTTGTATTAGCAGCTAACATAAATAAGGCCAGAGCAAATTTGAAGACCAGCTATGATGTAAACAATCTACTTGATATTTACGATAAGAAAAAATCACAAATTTGCAATAAATATTCAAAAAACTTAAACTTTTAAAGCATAATTCATTAGATATTAGAGAAATAAATAATTATTCATTCAGATGTGTAAATTTAATGAGAATTAAAAAATATTTCATTGATTTTATAAACTGAAAATAATATTTCTAGAAATGATGATGTGTAAAGTCTTTGTTTTGATTACATCCTCATTTTTTTATAATTTACAAAAACAAAATGTGAACATTTAAATTTTATTTCAGTAGTAAACAAGAATATCTATTAAATAAAGTCAAATTATTGAATAGCTTCACGCTCGCAGATCTAACCACTTCAGCTTCACCTATTTAAATAGAAAGTAGATTGAAGTAAAGAAGGGTTCCCCTCTTTTCTTCCAAACATAAGCTAGTGGTTAAAACACCTGTAGAGGTCCCTGCTATCACATTGTATACGCATATTGTCAAGGTTATAGCCTCAGTAAATATTACTTATGTAATCAATGTGCGTTTAATAAATTTATAATTACAACTTTAAATTACTGTAATAGATTTCTAACTATAAAATCTTTCCATTGACTCATTGTAAATCGAAAGATTTCACGAGTATTAATGTGTAATAAGAAATGTGGACTTAATCAGTGAAGTATTGAATAGCTTCATGCTCGCAGATCTAACCGCTTCAGCTTCTCCTATTTAAATAGAAAGTAGGTTGAAGTAAAGAAGGGTTCCCCTCTTTTCTTCATAGCATAAGCTTGTAGTTAAAACACCTGTAGAGGTCACTACTATCACATTTTATATGCATATTGTCGAGGTTATAGCCTCAATAAATATTATTTTTTGATATGCAACAATAATTTTATCATGTATTTTATGTTGATGTGTGAGACAAAGAAAAATGTCAGAATAGCAAAGTACGGTAGGATTAATAAAAGTGATTTCAAGACTGGAAAACTCTTTGCAATTAAACACTAATCACTGTTCATATGCAATTATTATTTGATTTAATATTGCTATTATTTTAAAAGGTCATTCAATGTATATATGTGTATGAGTAAACATATAAATATGTAAATTAATGAAAAGAAAATTTAATAGTTAACTTTAGCTTTACATTTAAACAATTTTTATTTAATAATTTGCTTTGTTTGCTGATAAATGGTCAGTAGGTGAAGTGTAGTAAATTAATATTTTCTTTTAAATGTTTCATATATATATTGTTTACTGGTGACAACAAATAAATAATATTTTCTATATGGTTCTTTTAAAATGTATAATGTATTCGAACCACTTTACAGTTTAAACAAGTATAATATTTTATAATTCATTCATTTAAATTATTAAAGCATATTAATTTTATGTCTTATTATTAATTTTGTAAATAAAATTATTGTTATTTATTGAATTTGAGATAATGGACTTATTTAAATTAATAAATATGTGATATTGTAATTATATTAATGAGTCCTTTTGCAAACATAAATATATAAAATTTAATCAACAAAATATAAATTTTATTAATATATTAGAATTAAGTAATTATAAAAATAAATATAGTATTTTATTTACATCAATTGGTAAAGAAGCTAGTTAATAAATTACTGCTAAAAAATTCTATATAATCATCAAGCTTAATAACTGTATTATTTTTTAAATATAGTATAAATTTAGCACATAGTAATAAAAGGGTTATTTATAAATGAATACCAATACCAACTGTTAATTAATATATCTTATAATTTTCAAATATATTATTTTATATTGTGTTAAAATATTGGCATTAAGTTGGTTTGATATTTATTTAATATATAAAATATTTTGAATCAATTTTAATTTCATTCAATATCATTAGAAGAGTTTACTTAACCTTTTTTCATTTTATGTCATTACACATTTCTTTTATTCAATTTATGTAGTTCCATTAGTTTTAGCTAGTCTATTTATATTATTATAGATTTGGCATTGTATAATCTATACAATGAGAAGTTTATTCCAGTATAGATACTAGCTTTTATACATGATGGTATTTTATTAGTATAACTAGATGAATTGAATTATTCTTATTTTTTACTGTTACAGATTTAGCTAGCTTGCACAGAGACTTGGGTTATTAACAAGAAGAATACTCATGTTGACATATTTATACCATTAAAAATTGGCATTCAGAGTTAGGGCATAAAAATAGTCTCTTTTTCAGTTGTTCATTTTTATACAATATATATATATATATATATATATTGTAACAGGCGGGGTTCGAATACAAGAGATAAGGCAATAGTGCTAATTGAGAGTGTTGATATGGAGCGATTATATGCGAAAAGATATATATGTAAATAGTTATTCAAACCCTGTTACAAGGAGTGCGAAAGTTATGTGTGGATGCATATGTAAATATAGTTGTATGTGCGAGTGTACAATATGTGTATGTATTAACGGTGATGGTTACAATCAATTATATATAGAGCTGTATAAATTGTAATTGATTATTCGTATATATTTTATCCGTTAAGTTTTTTTTTAAAGTTTTAATAATATTGTTGGTAACACATGTTTTTCTTTTGTTAATTAATCTCTTGAACATATGAGGACAGAAATAGAAATGAATCAATTGCTGTAGGCAGTTTAGTCAATAACTGGCGTCGAGAAGTCTGAAAACTGGTCAAGTGGGTATTTATGAAGAACAATGGAAGAACTGGTCAGTGGCGTATGGATACACAGAGAAAATTTTACAAAGTTAAAAGTGAAAAACAAAAGAACTTTTTGTTGTGCTCGAAAGGAGAGATATAGAGAGAAAAAAAAGAGATGCGGCTTGAACTACAGATTGTGTGGACGTGTAATTTCTTTCTTAAGAAGTCATTAATATTTTCCCACCCAAAATGTCGGGGTAATTCTATAGTGCAAGTTTCGTTAATCGGCCCAGTGGACACTTGTCGTGGAACTCACCTGAAGCGGACTTACAAGATGCGTTATTAAAATAAAGAAATTTTGTTTCATCAAGTGTAAAGGTGACGAAAGATCTTTAAAAATTGGACCCTTTCATAAAGCGAGTGAATCACCTACTCCACCTCTGGGATAAGCTATTCGATATACCCTATTGGAACTGTTTGCCATCCGTTATATCTACCAGACCAGTATTCTTGGAGAGTTATAAATGCAGACTTGTCTTTGATCGCGTGAACTAAGGTAAATTGACGTAGCACAAAAATATGTGTTCAGTGAATGTGTCTTAATAAAGAAACTAGTGTTACCTCAATATTAATTACTATAATAAGTCTTTTAAAATTAAATAAAATAACAACATTAAATAAACACCTCTGATGTATAATTGCACTATTTTGATGCGTGTATGAATTATATATGTGTGTATCAGAATAAATGGGCTGTGCGCTTGAATATTGATATATTTATATGCGTGTATAAATGGGATTTATTGGTAATGGGTATAGTCGTAAATAGAATAAATTTTATGATAAGATCCGGGTTAGATTAATGGATTTATAACAAATAAACTATCGTACATAATAATAGACATATAAGACTTAGTTAGGTGTTGTTTTAGCTTTGTTCTCTAGTTAGACTATCGTCCCCAAACCCTGAGATTGAGCTGGTTCAGTGCGCTACCATAAATAGATATACATACCAAAACCCTTATTTACGTTTTCGATGAGATAATTCTTATCCACGTGTAAGATTGGCGTGTGAGATGGAATCAAACCATGCTCACAAATATCTTCATTCGAAGCTACGGGTTAAAGCCTACAATGGCGGTTTAAAAGATATTGGTGGTGTTGTAATATATATATATATATATATATATATATATATATATATATATTGTGTGTGTGTGACTGATAAGATATGTTGGTTTACTAAATTAATTAAATTAATTAATTAATAAAATTATATAATAATAAATAAATAAATTATTTAGTAAATGTAATTAATAAATGTATTTATTAATCACATTTATAAAACTAACTTAGTGTTAACCCTTTTCCCGCGCCCGACGAGGCTCCTCGTCGACATCTGAAATCACTCTAACTCAGTTCATTTTCATACGAAAAAATTTGTTAAATACGTATTGAATTCGTTTTTAAAAGTTCTGTACGATGGTGACATCTCCCGATTTATTTTAGAAGTAAAAAATAGAAAAAAACGCATTTAAACCTAAACAAAGAAGGAACATTATTTGTGATTGGTTCTTAGCATGCTCTCAGCCGAAAAAGACATTCTGATTGGCTGGAAAGAACAAAGAAACTGCCTGATCAAAGAAAATAAAGAAAAACGCTGAGATTTTCATTTCGAATACGATTTAAATTATTATTAAATAATATTTATGGAAATTAAACATAATTTTCAGAGAGAATAATAAAAAAACAAAATTATTTTCGAAAAATATTGAAGATTTTAGTCCAAATATTGAAGTTGTAGTAAAAAGAAATATTTACTTTTCTATAACGTAAAAGTCGATCTTTTTGTTTACATTATAACTTTTATGTTGAATATTTTAGAATAAATAAATAGCAATTTATTTTTGAAAGAACTTTCGTTTTTTTCATGACCTGAAAAATTAATTATATACTTTTTATAAATGTATCTGAGTTGAATTTAATATTATAGGTGAATATGTTTTAACAATAGGCTTTGTCTTCAGTTTGTGAGTTGGCCAATTAAAAGATTTGATTTTTATCTGATACAACCAATGATAAAATTAGCAGTTTAAGGGTTAACATTAAATATTATTAAACATAAAATACAAACTTTGTCTTGTAATATATAAATATAATTACAAAAAGATTTAAGACATTTAATATCTGGCTAATATATAAATATGACACTATTATCAGCTACATCAATAAATACATCTTTAAATATATAAAAACTTGAAGAATAGTTATATGACCATTATTTATTAAAATGACAAATTAGTGTTGTTTATTAATAGCTCACAATAAATGATTACTTCTGTTTAATAAATATATATGCATGTCGCTATGCATGTTTATTATATATATATATATATATATATATATATATATATATATATATATATATATATATATATATATAAAATACCATCTAATAGGTCCCAACCAAATATGATTATATTTATATATAGTTATAATTTTTATATATATACTAAATGTTAACCCATTATTTTATGGTAAGATTATTAGTCATTGAGACCATCAATGAAAGTCTCCCTGATCTCATTATATGTACACTCTATCTGTGAATAGATTGAGAATTAATGTTCTACATATTTTATTTAAAAGTGTTACCATGGACATTTTGGCAATATACAGAATTTCCGATCTATTTCCTTTATCTTTAAAGTCACACAATATCAACTCCTGTAAAAGTAAAAACGACTTAAATTTCAAATCAAAAGTGAAACCTGTATTTTGTTTAACATAATAGTTATATTTTTATATATGTATTATTATTAAATCTTAAGCTGGGATATTGTGATAGATAAACCAGTAATAACATGCAAGATTAAAGTAACATATTTTATCTCATTTCACTTTATTATATACTTAACAACAAAGTAACACAGTTTGTTCTTCTTTCTTTCTTTCAATACAAAAAAACACACATTTGAATTTAATATTTAAAAGAAAAAGGAAGATTTTACTCATGACACAGGAAAAGTTAAGCTCCATAAATTTTTGTTCCCAACAGAGAATAAAGATTATTTAGACCAACATATCAAAGATCATTTTGGAGAATATAAACACTATTGGAATAGGTGTATTCATGAGTCAAATACAAGACCATATTTTAACTGCCACTCATGCAAATTTGCATATAAAAAGTATAAGTACAAAACAAAAATTAAGAAATCTTTGAAGATTCATAAAATAGATGCATATATAGATCATCTAGTGGTCACAAAGTCATTTTATAAATTTGAATGTAAAAGAAAGGATGAATGCAACACATTTCCAAATATATAGTCCACACACAGTATTTAAAGTCACATATTTTACATATGTGTAAAAGTTTTTAAGATATAAGGAGGATAAGTTTGTAAAATCATTTTATAAAAATCCCACTGAATTTAAAAGTAAAGTTTTAATTGATATCAACCACATAAATATTAGTGAGCAAGTTGCTTATTGATAAATAAGAAAATTTATATGTATTTTCATTAAACAAAATTAATTATTATTTCAGCAAGAAAAACTTTGGTGTAAACTCAAAATTAGAAGCTTTAAACATATAGATCAACGGTTCACTAACAGTACTCAGGGTACATAATAATAAATAAAACAATTGTAGTTTGGGGATAAGTGCAATCTGGTAAGTCCCAACCAAATATGATCATATATATATATATATATATATATATATATATATATATATATATATATATATATATATATATATATATATATATATATATATATACCAAATGTTAATTCATATTTTACCCTAGGATTGTTAGATATTCAATGAAAGTCTCCCTAATCCTATTATACATATACACTATTGTGAATAGATTCAAAATTGATGCTGTATATATTTTATTTAAAACATTGAGTGTCAACATTTGAGAATATACAGAATTTACTATCTATTTTCTTTATATTTAAAGTCACACAATTTCAATTCCCAGAAAAGTAAAAACTATTTAAATTTCAAAAAGAATGGTGGTATCTGTATGTCGTTTAACAAAATAATATTTTTATATATAAATTATTATTAAGCCATAATCTGTGATAAGTAAGCCAGTAATAACATTCAAGATTCAAGTAAGAGATTTTAACTCATTTCCCTTTGATGAGGTTATATAGTTCGTTCTTCTTTCTTTTGATAGGGAAAAGATCACACACTAGAATTTAATATTTCAAAAGAAAAAAAGGAAAAGAAACATTTTACCAGGATAAAATCACATATTTATATACATGTATTTTGATAAGTTAATAAATAAATAACAAATTACATTTCATGTGCATAAAAACATTCATATGAATGTGTATAACTGATGTTTTGAAATGTATTTGATAATAATAGTAATTATTTGATGAATTTGAAAAGACAAGTGTGAGAGAATTAAATTTCAACAATGCTAATGATATTCACACCATTCTATCATATGATACTACAACTGTTATGGAGAGTTTTGCCTGTTTTCACATCATTCTTTCAAAAAGAACTTGTGTCTTAAAACAAAATCCTAATATTTTTGTTATCTTCATTAAAAAAGTATTGCCTTATTCTAAAGTTATAGTCCTAACAGACATTGCTTCCATTATAGAAATAATTACACAATCTTTTATGAAGAGTTATATAAAAAATCTTACCTCATGGCTGGCTAAAAGAAATCTGATGTCTACTTTTCAGACAGACAAAATCTAAATCAATGGCTTAATATTGATCAAAATATTATAAACAAAGCATTCAAGAAAATCCATTCTTTATTTCAAAGTAAATGTTTAAGTATTCTCTTTTAACCTTAAATAAGATATATATTGTAATCTTTTGATATGATAGGTTCTCTAAACAGATAAACAGTTTTGTTAAAGTTATCACAATTGTAAATTTATAATGTATTTTATGTGGGATAAGTTGTAGGGGATTAATCATAAATTTACTACTAAATAATATAAACTGTATACATCAATAACACATTGATTAGTAATATGATTTTATAATTACTGTTTAAAATCTGTTATATTTGTTAAAGTCAATAGTATTATTTTAAATTGTGTGTAAAATGTCTTCATGTGGTTACAATTTTATTTTTAACAGTTATTGAAATTTATTTTATCTTTTTGGAAAATCAAAATTGCTATTTCTAAAAGCTGATGATAATATAAAAATTAATGTGATTAAGTCATTTAAATATAAAATATTATTTACAAATAAATATATATGGTTTTAAATTTAATATTATAAATTTATATATGATAATATAAACTGTTTAAGAAACTTTATAAACTGTTTAAGAAACTTTATCAATATTTTAAACTATATCAAATGTGATATGTGATTTTTTTTTGTAAGAAAAAAAAATTAAGTTTATTAAATCAGTAAGTTTGTTTTAAAATAAATGACCAATCAGGATTAAGAGATTGTTAATATGTTACATCACTGCTTAATACCAAAAAAAAGCAGATGGTTTTTAAAAAAAAGAAATAAGAATTACAAGATATGGTAATCAACTATTATTATTATGAATGTTTTTAAATCTATTTAAAATTAGATTTTAAAATTTCAGAAACGTGATAAATATTACTAAATACGTATAAGTAAAGTATAATATATTCATTTTAATAATAATGGAATAAATCTACAAATACTTCATTAAACGAAAAGCTTTGACCTGTGCTATTCGTTTACTTCGGGATAACAAAAGTTCTACAATGATTTCAGGAAAAATGCTTCTTTTAGAGAAAATATTGGAATATAGATGGTCTAAAAACTTTAGAAAGATACTTGTAATTATTGATGTCTGTTTTAAAATGTATTTAAAATGATTCAATTATTTGTTTAATAATAGACATGATTTAAATCTTAAGGAATTGTTAATTAATGAAATATTTTGTAAGATTAAAAAAAACCTTGTTTCTTATAATGATTAAAACTACTTAAATAAGAATAATTAAACATATTTTATAGAATCAAGATAATGATGCTGTTTTAAATAATAGTAAAAGATTATTAAAATATAATTGAATTGGTAGATAAAAACGTATGACAAGTGTCCACTATCATTAATGTTTAAATAGGAAGATAAAAACTTTTATAATTCTTTAAAGGTTTTAAATGGTTAATGAGCTTTTTTTATAATAAGGTATAGAATGAATGATAATTGGAGAAATATAAGTTAATCAATGACGATTGTTCATATGTATTAAAATATGATATTATAAACATATGAAATAATATATACCTAGATTTATAAAATATAATCTATGACTAAAATTAAAATATTGATTAAGTACATATTTTCTTATAAGGATTAGTATAACTTTTAAGTGAAAGATTTAAAAAGAAAATGTTTAAAATAATAATTCACAAAAAGGATTTGTAAACAATAGTTTTAAAGAATGTGCTCAGATTTAAAATTCAATCTTATGGAATTCCAAGATTATTAACCTTTAGTTCTATATAGCGTTACAAAATATTAAAACATTTATATGTATACAAGTTTTTGTTAGGGAAAGTTTTATATTTAACTTTAAATGGGATTGAAGGAGAATGAGGAAATTAAAGTACAGTTTGAATGAAACTCTCTACTTTGTTGTCAAAGAAATTAATACATGTCAATAATATTAAAGTGTTTACGTTTAAAGTTCAAGAAAGAAGAGAACTATTGATATATTTATTTTTTAAAAAACGAATTTTTTTGGCTTATAATAATGATAATATTTGGCATGATAAAAAGAGAGAAGATATCATTTGGATTCATATTTTAAAAAACATTTAGGCAAAATATAAAATTAAGGTAAAATCATTTTTTATTTATTTGGATATTTTAATTTTATGTTTATGTATGGCTATGATGAAGATATCAAAAGTAATAGAGTATGATATATATCTGTATTTATTATTTTATTCTGCAATTAAATAAATATTGCTCATAGGTAAAAGAAAACTAGTAAAAATTAAAGTATTTAATAATACATTAAAAATGTTTTTCTAATGAAAGCATAAAATGATGTCAAAATTTAATATAATAAAATATTTTGTAATATAACATTTATGTTTTTTTTTTTCCATATGTCATAGCATCGACCGGAAGGCGAACCCGCAACAACCGTCTGCAACCAATTGCTTGCTTGTAAGGGGTTGTGCTGACCTCACGGCTTTGTTTTGTATTATTGGTTGTTTTTAATTTGATATAAATAAAAGTATTGATAAAGTGTTTAAAAAAGGTGTAAATGGTATGATATGTTAAAACAGAAAATCAATACAAAGGAAAAGAAGAAGTAGAAAATTATAAGAAGACATCATAACAGATAGAATAATTGTTACTCCCTTAACCTTTTAACCGCTAATTATATTATTGGTTGTATGAGGTAAAAATCAAATCTTTTAATTGGCCAACTCACAAACTGAAGACAAAGCCTATTGTTAAAACATATTCGCCTATAATATTAAATTCAACTCAGATACGTTTATAAAAAGTATATTATTAATTTTTCAGGTTATGAAGAGAATGAAAGTTCTTTCAAAAATAAATTGCTATTTATTTATTCTAAAATATTCAATTTCGGCAACATAAAAGCTATAATATAAACAAAAAGATCGACTTTTACATTATAGAAAAGTAAATATTTCTTTTTACTTCAGCTTCAATATTTTTACAAAAATCTTCGATATTTTTCGAAAATAATTTTGTTTTTTTAGTTTATTTTTTAAAAATTATTTTTAATTTGTCAAATTATACTTTTTTTAATACTTAAATCACATTCGAAATGAAAATCTCAGCGTTTATCTTTATTTTCTTTGATCAGGCGGTTTCTTTGTTTTTTCCAGCCAATCAGAATGTCTTTGTCGGCTGAGAACTGGCTGAGAGCCAATCACCAATAAGCTTCTTTCTTTGTTTAGCTTTAAATGCAGTTTTTTTTTATTTTTTACTTGTAAAAGAATTCGGAAGAGGGCACCATCTTATAGAGCTTTTAAAAACCTATTTAAAAACATATTGAACGAATATTTTCGTATAAAAACTCGCAGAGTTAGAGTGATGTCAGATGTCTACGAGGAGCCTCATAAGAGGCGGGAAAAGGGTTAAAAGAATTAAGACAGCAAGACCGAATGTGTCTCTTAAAAATTTAAATTTAGCTGCATCTAATATATATTTGGTGATAATTATCGAATACATTATTATTGTCAAATATTATGGATATGAAATCACATTATATTCTAATGGGAATAAATTTTTTCTAATACCTTCAGATAATTATTGTTTTATGGATATTAAATAATTATCTTGTATTGTGAAAATTAAATATAACTAAATTATAATTATCAATAATCTCTCCCACTGAAAATGGCTAAATATTAAATTGACATCTTATTATATTTATTTGAAAGTTGTTCACTATTTATATGTTTTTTGAGATAAATAAATAAACATAAACACAACAAGGGGGCAATAATAATTATCCCGAATCATAAGTGATTATTAATTAGATATTATATAAATAATTAATTTATATTTTTTTGCATTGTAATAATAAATCGTAATAAGTTACAGTCCTTATCATTTTATAGTTCCTTAATGAACATTAAATTATAGGTATAAATACTTTCTTATAGTTATAAAAAATAAATATGTTGTTCTAACATTATCATAGCTTCAAATACTTATACAATTATTTCATTTTGAAACATCGTTTATTTATTATATCATTAATCTGATATTTGTCAATTGTTTACTTACTGGAAATAAATTATTGTTGTTATTATATTAAATTATCAGTCCTGAATATTATTTATGCAAAACATTGAGAATAATAATTATAATTAGTATATATATATTATAATGGACGAAATGATTACAACTAATCCCAAGCATTGCTAACACCAGTATAATGGACAGTAATCTTCATCAACAGTCATAAACTAACCAAGCCCAATGATGGTGCACCAGATGTAATGGATGGTCAACTAACTTGCAGACTGTACTACTATGCAGATGTAGCAATATGGTGTGGGGATAAGTTAATATGCTCTAATTTATTGCCCCTAATGAAACAATCTGCAGAGACCTACTAGGCTTGGAAGGGGAAAAAGTTGCATCCAACTAGGTTCAGACTGTGGGTCATCTAATATAGTGCTAATGAGAACCTGATGAAATGCTTAACCAATGATTGCATACTCTTTAATTGACTAACTCTATCCCTATTTAATAACATTAAATGCAATTTAGGTTAGTTCATCCACTTTCCCCCTTTTTAAATTCTGTTATGCCCTAATATTCAAACCCAAGGAGAATATTGCCTTTGACTCCTTTAGCAGGTATTAACAGATACACACAGCAACACCTGCACCTATATATAGGTTACAACTAGCATTTGTTATATTTGTTTTATTTTCAAGCTTTTATATGATAAGTAAAGTAGATGTGGTGCATGCATAATTATTTATAAACTGTGGAATGTCAGGACAATGCAATAAACCAGAAACCAGAATAATACAAACTCTTAAACATTTATTAACAATAATAAATATCATCAAGTATAACAACAATAGTAATGATAAAAAAAAATAAAAAAATAATAATCATCATATGTACATGTGTCACATGTCAACCTCTACCATTTTAATAATTAATTATCCAACATATCTAACCCTTATACCCCATGGTAGAAATCCACCTATGTCACTCATTCTCTTCAAATCATAATTATATAGAAAAATAAACTTTAGTTATTTAATATAATTAAGATGGTGGGTAGCTAAATTATATATTTGCAGATGTTAACAACCTATTTACAAGTTCTCCCAATTTATATATATGATAGAGACAGATACTAGAGGATTAGTCAAACATACTGAAAAATATATGTACAAGGTTAATCACAAAATAAAACATATAATATGTATTCTGTGTAAGTGTTGCATTTAACCTATGGAAATAAATTTAGAGAATCTTACCTTAATATTTATGTGGATAACCTGATGTGAAGCAGGTGGATTAACCTAAATTTTTTTACAACGAAAATATAAAGATATCAAAATGAATAACTCCCCCTTTTCTCTTTGCTACTTCTAAAAAAATGAGGTTTCAGCATCAGAGTGTGAAAATTCAAAAAATAACAAGACTTAAACAAAATAGTAATAATAAACAAAATTTTACAAGATTGATCTTATGATTATAAATTGTAATTGGAACAAAATTCATAAAAATCATCCTATTTAGGAGAGTAGTAGTTGATAGTTAGGCAAGTTGTTTCTTCAAAGAAGCTTTACTTAGTAAATCATTTTCCTTAGCAAGGATAGATAGGTACAATGGTGTCTCCTGTAGTTGTGTTTAATGGTAAACACCTTGATGCTCATTTGATTCATCATTAAGTATTCCAATCCTTGTTTATGTTGGACTGCAGGCATCTTCTTGTGTGTTTACAATAAAGTAGAAAAATATATATACATATATAGAGGTTTAATGCAGCTGGTAGGAAATACCACGACACACAATAGCATGTTTTGCTCTAGCCCATTTTCATATTAAAGTACAATTTAATAATTATTTATAATCATTTATTTGTATTGAATAGTATTGAAGCGCTTTAAATATATATTAAGAAAATTATTTAATTTTTTTTTCCAATTTTCAGTGGTCTTAATTCTCATTATTCTTTTTGAAAAAAATTAAAATATTCAAATTTACTCCAACAACATTTAAAACATGATTTAATTATTTAAGAATTTAGTCAATTATTCTTACTTTATTTCGTTTTTTCTTCCTCTGAATTTGGAAAACTTTTAGTTACAGCATTTGACTTTTAAAATGCTTTATAATTTAACTAAAAGAAAAAGTTTATCAATTATTCTTACTTCTTATTTCGTTTTCTTTCCTCTGAATTTGGTAAACTTTTGGTTACAGCATTTCCCTTTTTAAATGCTTCCTATAATTTAACTAAAAGAAAAAGTAAAACCTCATCTAAGCACTCTTAAATTTTAGTTTTTTTTTTGCTGTCTTTTGTTACAGGTGCTTAACAATAAGAAGAATGATTTGAAAAATGTTTTTTTGTTTTTTATACATTTCACGCACGTAGATTTCCAAGAACGCTAAGATTTTTAATTGCCTATTGTTTAAATTCATTTAGATTTTTAAAGTGTATTGTTTAAATACATTTTATTTATTACAAATAAAATAAAATAATAAAATCAGTTTTATTTTTCATACACATGCCCACTCCAACTTAACTTCAGGCTATCCTAAAATCATTTAACTATAAATTAATATTCAATTTTAAATTAAAAATATATACATTACAGTTTATTAATCAAACAGTTAATATATATATATATGTACAATATTACTTTCTAAAATATTGATCGTATTTTATTTTATAACCAAATAATCTATTGTGCATTATATATATATATATATATATATATATATATATATATATATATATATATATATATATATATATATATATATATATAATAAATAAATAATCTTCCCATTATTAATATAAATTCCAAATGGGTTGAGTTCAATAAATAGGCTTGATCTTTTTAGGAATGTGTGCATTGTAAGCTACCCTTACAAAGCCCTCTCCTTACAGGGTTAGAATTTTAATCTGTCATGAAAATTTTAACACTTACACAAGGTTCGTGACGGTGCTTTCCGATGGGGGTTTTTTTCAACAAATATAAGAAGGATAGTGAAATCTTTATTTTACTGTTTTCTACACTCAACTACACAAATTGTTTCTATTCTTCTCTACTCATTCTCATGAAATACTTTGCAAGGTGGGGTTCAAACATAGGTTGTTTTTTTAAAAAAAAACTAATGATGGTTATATTTTGAGCACACTAATAAAAATGTGTTTCTGTTTCAGATAGCACATTTTTTGTTATCCTCTATCCTGCTCCTATTGAGTCTTATTGGATTTCCTTTGAGGACTAACAAAAGATTGGAGCAACCATCACTTAGTGTGGTTTAACTCTTTTAAATAAAGTGGCTCTAAAGTATCTTAATATTTGCTTTGGTGTCTATTAGGAATACTCTCATCATAATTTTTAATCTAACTTCATAATATTCATTTTTTTAACTTATAAACATTCATTCTTTTTTTTCCACCCATCAGTTTATATGACA
>JAQFVV010014985.1:0-22653 GCA_028023455.1 Epiperipatus broadwayi | reverse complement strand
ATATTGTTTATATCTATATAAAGGTTAAGACTTAAGCAGAAGTCATGTGTTTTTGTTTAAATTACAGATTTAGTGAAATTTTTTGAAAATACATGGACACTAAATAAAAAAAGAAGAAATGAATACTAATTCACATTTGTTTATGAACTTTCTCTTAAAAAAAATGATCAAGTTAGAAAAAGTTTTATTTTGATCAGGTTATGAGATTCTGATACTTATAGAGTGTCAATCTCTAGGAAATGCAAACAAAAAGAATGATGAACAGTAAAAATGCATCGTATCTGTTATCACAATAATGATTATGCTAATGAAGAGCTGTACAAACAAACAGAAAATTGGGTGTTTAGAGAAATGTCTATTGCCCAAGTCAATTGCAGATATTGATAAATTCCATTGCTAGGTAGCACATTGAATCACCCATGCAGCAGAGTATGGTGACAAATAAAACATTTGATCAACATCAGTAATTGTTTGCAAATCCTTGGAGTCTCTTAATAATATTAATATGAAAGATGTTGTTTTATAAATAATTTATACTAAAAATGATTTTGATAACAAAAATCATTATTTTTATTTCACTATTGTCCACTATTCTATTATCAAAGACTATGGACACTAGCTGAGATTAAAATACATTTTTAAAATTATATATATATATAATAAATAATATATGCTTGTCCACATTGAATGTAAAAATTATTAATATTTTTAAAAGATTAAAGAATTGGAATAATTATACTTGGGTAAAAAAGTAAAATAAGGTTGGCTTGATATTCATTTAATAATTTTTAATTAATAGTCATTTCAAAAAAACACTTAATATTACAAAAATAATTTTTCTTCATTTATCTTGACATTGTTTACACGTAGTGAGATGATCTATTAAAATAAATAATCAAATGATAAGTCACTGGGGATTCATAGCTCAATAATCATATGACATTTCAAAAAAGACAGCTTGTATTTATCTAAAAAAATTTAATTTTACCGTTTGTCACTCTATCACTATCTAAATCCCACAAAATTTTCATAAAATGGTGACTTGGATTAATGAACATTATTAAGCAAGAAAACATAAAATAAATAAAAAAAAACTCACTTAGATACTATTATTAAAAAGTAAAGTTATAGAGAATACTATTTTTAATTATTAGAAAGTATTAGAATATCAAAGAAAATTAATTCTTAAGTAGTTTGCAGTGAGAAAAAAAATTGGATGCATTTTAACAATGAAATTAAGAAATGATAACAACTCAAATATTTCTTTTAAAAAGAAATGTATAGAAATTTTATTTCTTTGCCATATTAAACAAGTTGAAATATTAAGATAATGGCAATTACTAATAATAATCAAGCAACAACACTCAATTATTACCATTGAGAGTTTGCTTTTAGCTTAAACTTTCTCAGCGGAAATTTATTTTAAGAATTTAAATATTTACATCAACAACTTGATGAATTTTTTGGTTTACAGATTTAAGTGAGGATTTCCAGAAAAAATATAAAGTTAAATTAAAGACTATCGATTGTTGAATCATAAGCTATCTGGAAATGTATTGGGCTTTGGAATTGGAATAGATTCCAGGTTTCTTCTCAATAAAAATCGGAGGAAAGGATCATGTCTGTTATTTTTGATTTTGTTTAAGAGAGAAAATGAATAGAATTGTTTGGGTCTGGTGGAAGAATTGATGAATACCAATTTGCATCTCACATTCCAGATAGAGAGGGTGAGAAATACTGGCATTCTTATAATTGGAAAATTGGTTAGCCTTTGTTAACTTAGAGATTCTTTTAGCGAGAGGATTCTGTCATAAATATCAGGTTTTACTGTTTTGGAAAAACGGAAAAGTTTGATAATTTTACCAAGTCCGGTACACATGAGCACATTATGAATGGTCAAAATGTCTCATCATGCCTATTTGCAGATTGGGCAGATAGGGTCAAATGTTATTAAAGAAATCTCTTGTGGTGGATTGATTCTTTTTACCCTGGATTAATATTTTCCATAAATCATCCACTACCACCCCAGAGTGACATTCTAGATTCTTATTTAGTCAATGTACTATAAAAGTTAATGTATTAAAAAACCAGATATTACTCTAAATAAAATTCTTTTAAAACTAAATTAAAGCTATCGTTGAAAATATCTTTGAGTATATTTTTAAAGTGCGTAAGTTAATCTGGATTTACATTTACAGAATAATATACTTTTAACTTCAGATATTATAATTAGAGGGATTTGAACCCAGACTTTCATGCCCCTTTAGTTATATGTCTATCTTATACAACAGATACACATGATCACACATATATGTGAAAAAGATAATGATCCCTCCAATAAACAGACCAACTGATGAAGATGCTGGTTCACATGAAATACATGCCTTATTAGAGATCATTTATCTTTTTTTTACATGCATGTGGTCATGTGTATTACTTTGTATAAGATGGGAGTCGATAAACATCAAAGGGAGCATGATAAGTATGTGTTCAAATACTTTCTCATTAGTCAAAAATATATAAGGGGTATGTTAGGAAAGAATTTTTAAAAAAAAATTGGAACAGAAAGAGAAACAAAATTTTAAAGTATTAAACATAGATTCCTTAAGTATAAAATATTAATCTAAGCTAAAATGAGGCATTGTCACAAATATTTAGTTATTATCCAATAAAAATATGCAGAATTTGAATCATCACTGCTGAACCTTAATAAAAAGTTTGCTAAACTTCAAAGTCTAAGACTTTATTTGTTAATAGTTTCCATAACTTACAATTAAACAAAGTTTAAATGGCCACACAAAAAAAAATTTGCTACTCAACAAACATGCCGCACTTAAGATTCCTCTATGGAAGCCATAAAAAAAGAATTCAGAAAAATCTCCAGATGTCCATTTCATACTGCTATATTGTTTCAGATATTCATTACTATATGATTATTTATATAGTAAATAATATTCATGAGCTACTCATCAAAATGTATTAGCTAGTAGAGTGAATTTATTAACTTTTTGTCTCTGATTTTGTTTGATCTTTCTTCTCAGTGGTCTGATAATTCTTAATTACAATATCAGTTGAAATTTCTGGAAGAAGAACGAATGTGGTGTGAATTATCTTTTATAAAAAAGATGTTTACAATGATGGCAGAAAAAATTAAATTATGGCTCTTACTCTAAAGAGACTGTAAAAGTACCTGGTGGCCAAAAATGGAAAATATTATGAATCCCCTAGTTGCAGACCCAGGTTACCTAATGTAATGACATTTTATTTATCAATTTACAATTGCAAATCACTTTCAAATAAAGGATGTGAATTGAGAAAAAACTGTCCAATAGTAAATGAGATATTATTGGACTTTGCTGAAGTTAGAAAAAATACAAAAATTGATTTAAACATTGGGCATGCCTATTATTATAAAAATGCAAATATTAAGTCAAAGTGAGATTCATTATATAAAAAGTAAAAGAATAACATAACTGATATCGATATTATATCACAGTTACAAGTTTACTTAATCAATATAATGGAAATTATCAAATGTGATTAATTTTTATTTATACCCAACAAGTTCTAATTATAATAAATAAATAAAGATTTTTATATGGATATACATAATGCTTTTGTTTATGCCAAATAATATTTTTAAATTATCATGGGATATGGTAATGATAGAACTGGAAAATGGTTAGAGGTTGAAAGTGCTTTAGATAAATTTGGCTATAGTGAAAGAAATAAGAGAAAGCCACAGACTTTAAGAATTTTTAGAAATTGAAAAACTATATTATGAATTCTTTTTTTTTTTTTGAGAAAAATACTAAACAGAAATGGACATGGAAGCATTGAAGTGAAAGTACAGCAGAATTGAATTGTAGTTTGATTAAAAGAAAATATGTATTTCAGAATTGTGATATTTTTAATGGATTCAAAACAAAATGATCATCAATTAATGTGATGTAAGATGCATGTTAGTGCAAACCTAGTTTTCAGAAATAATCCTATAATTTAAATTAGAACTCTTAAGTAATTTAAAAATATTAACAGACTTCAAAGATAATTCAAATTTAACTAAGATCAATAAGAAAATAATTAATACTATACTAAGAACTACAATAAAGGTATCTGGTATAAAACAGCAGCAAATTATCTTGAATTTTTAAGAGAAAACAGAGAAGGTATGAACAAAAAATAATAGGATCCATTAAGAACAATTAAATATCTACAATTTCTGTAAAATAGATATATAAAATGGTTAATAATGATATAAGGACATATAGGAATGAGTTGACAAGAAAAAGTATAGAAGAGAATAAAAAGTTTCAAAAGTATAAAATAACATCTTGATATTAGAAGAAATGTTATTTCAGCAATAAGATGATGATACTATTATTAAATAGTGGGATAACATCCAGAAATGTATGAAGAGTTCTACAAAGAATTGCATGGTAATAATAAACAGGAAAACAAAATAACCACTTACAGTTACTATGTCTCCTGAATTGCTAATCATTTAAAATGAAACAAGAGATGAGACATGTAAGAAAATCTATAAAGAATGGAAAAGTTTTAGAAAATGATGGATTCTTATTGATATCTTTAAAAAGTGAATGAAGAAATAAGTAAAAATTTATACCAAATGTCTAAGTAAAAGAATGTAGTAGAAATACTGATATATAAAAAAATGACAATATTTGAAACAACAAACTTTTCAGTCTTCTATATAATCTATATGTTCTATAAAACTACCTTCAAACTAACCAAAAGAACAAGCTGGTTTTAAAAGTGATTTCAGCACAATGGATTATTTATACATATTGAAAGAATATATCAAAAGAACTAATGAGTGACCATTGATATTATACTTTGGATTTTATAAATTACAAAAAAATTATATTCTAAAAGTATTTTTACAATGATTAAGAACTTGAACTATCAAGATATAGATTTAAGATACTTTCATATTCTGAAGAATATTTATCAAAATATAACAGTATTGATTAGATTACATGATGACACTAAAAAGATTAATATTGATAAGAATATAAGATAGGGTGATGATTCCATATCTTCAAAACTTTTTACAGTTTTAGAAAAAGTATTTTATGGATTAAAACAGGAAGTTAAAGGAAAAAAAAGATATGTAGAATATTTAAGCCATAATAGACTTTTGTTGATGATGTTAATGTTCTTGCAAACATTTATTCACAGCTTCTAGAAATAAGGCTAGAGTTATCAGTTTAAAATAAGAAAATAGGACTAAAGATAAATATTAAAAAGACTAAAGTAATGTTCAATGGACTTCCTCAGAAGAAGATAATAAAAAATTATAGTCATAAATTAGAAAAAATTAACAGCTACAAATTCATTGATCATATTATTAATACATATGGGAGTATAATGAATCAAATTAATAACTGAATTCAATTTTTATGAAGTTATTTTTAGTAGAAATACTTAATATTAAAAGAAGATATGGATATGTGTTTAAAGGGGAAGTTTTTAATAAATGTATTTTCCCAAATAATATTTATAGACAAGATTTGGACATACAATAAAAGAGTAATACAGAAATTTCAAAATGCTCACTGAAGTGTGGAGAGATGAATGTTGGAATAACAAGAAAGGTTTGAAAGTAAAATACTTTTTTTGAAAAACAGGTTTAATTGATGTCATCAAAAGAATTAAGAATCCAAGTGGATATTGTGTTGGACATATTGCTAAAAGATATGATAATAGATATAAACAGTTGAAGTCTTAAATTGAATTCCATAAGATTATAAAGACTTAAAAGAAGATCACATGGGAGCTGGATAGATGAAATAAGCAAATTGACTGGTGTGAAGAAGAGATTCTATATGTCAGGGAAGTTGAATTAAACATGGAGAGATCTTTAAGCTGATAGTAGTTAAAAAAGATGTGGATGAAATAGTCAAGTTAAATAATGATTTTGATTAATATTTAAAAATATTTAAAGTCAAATGTTTATGCTTCTAATGCAGAGTAAATTTTTAATTTTTAATATATAACTAAATGAATTTTCAACATTGAGCAACACAATTATGGGATACATAATCTGTTATTTATTATTATAGAAACTATTTATAGATACGGATGATGTTTCTCTATATGTTCAAATGTGTGTTTACTTCTGTACTATTAGCTCGTCTATTGATACTGCTATATCAGCTTAGAGAAAAAACAGCTTGCCTCTGACTCTCAAAACGTTAACGTTGTTTGCATTGAATGCAAATATAAAAATTAAAAAAAAAATAAAAAGTTGTATTTCTTTGCCAATACAGGTAGCACGAATACACATCTTAAAACATGCGTATTATATTGGAATTTACTGAAAACAAACCGTATATATATATATTTTTTAAATAATAAATGATAAATTAGTTTCGCTATCATTACGTCAGTGTTGAAAATAAAATTGGCTAATTTTTGGAAACTGAAAATTTACTTACTCTGAGTTGAAAACACAAACATTAATGCTAAATATGAGCTATTACATAAACATAAGAGGAATATATTACAGTAAAATGTGTAAGTTTTTAAAAGATTTATTGAATTTTATAACACTGATCACAAAACCATTATCAAGTTTTATTGTGGAATTACTGCATCTTAATTACCTAGACATTTCGACGAGCTCCAAAAAGATAAGTATACAGTTTCATATTTTCCGAGTACAGTACACATATACATAATGTACATTATAATAAGTGTAATATCAATGATAATTTATTGTTAATATATAAATAATAATTAACTAATTAGTATTCGCATTTTTCTTTCACATAGAAATATCTCATCAAATAAATGTGTTATGTAAACAGTACTTATTCATATAAATACTGTAACATAAATTAAATTAAAAATGATAATATAAGCACTCAAAATAGAAAAAATAATTTTATAGTAATTAAAAAGAGTAATTTAATTTGAATCATAAATCTTCGACTATAATTCAATTATTATTTCTGTCCATTGTCATAAATGACTTATCAAACTGTCTAAAATCTGAATTTTATGATTTATTTTTAACAAGTGATTAAATTAATGCTGAATTTCTTATTACTTTTTAGATAGAATATTTGATAAATTTTAAAAATATAATAATAAAATTGATTAAAGTCATATTTACTTTTTTAAAATTAAAAATTAAAAGTGTAAAAAAGAAAAGAGGCGTGCACTTAAAATATATATATGTAAATAAAAAAAAGAGAGGAAATCAAAATTATACTATACACAAATAGAGTTTACAATAATAGGAGCTTAAACTCCATATATGAGTTAATATTAATATTTAGTCTAACAAATAGTTACTAATAATATTAATATATTTATCAAAGAACTAAATCTTCCCCAAGATTTTACAGAGGTTGAGCCCTTATAGATAAAGTCGTAATAAATGATATATATCAGGTTCAACAGAGTGTCATTTATTGTGGGTTTTTTTGCCTGTGTCATAGCATCGGCAGGAAGCGAACCCACTAAGCCGGGACAACTGCATTTGCTCATCTCTTAGTTTACTGCATTCATTGAGAATTTTATGATTTTTAATTAAAATTCTGCATATAATACGTGTGATATTTATGTGCTTAAAATATCTCATATTGGCCAGTCTGTCACTTCTGGTTCACATTCAAGTAAACAAAGAATTGTTTGACTTGCAGAAATTTTCAAGTAGCTTTCAACTTTTCTATCAAGTATTCAATTCATGCCCATCCCAAATAGTCAATCAAGCATTCGCTGATAAGAATATCCAGATATTATTAATTGAAGAATAAAATAAAATATTAAAAACATCACCTAATAAATAATATCTTCATTTTAACTCATCCTCATTGAAGAAATAAGAAAATATGTTTTTACTACAAAAATGTGCTATTTTTATCTATTATAAGATTATCCAAATAAAAATAAATGATTTTGCTTCTTCCATTAACAGCACAAATTATTCATAACATTAAGTTTTTACATTATGGAAAAACTTTATGAGAAATAGAATTACAAATTTATATTTGAGCCAAGAAAAAGCAGGTGTTTGGAGCTGAAGAAATATGGATTATTGTTCCAGTTGGTCTTCTAACTTACTATGAATTTCTGACCAATAAAATATTTAATTCTTATTATTATTTAGTTAAATTAATAAAACGTATTGCATGATCCTATACATTGTCTATAGAATGATGTTTTGCTTAGTTTGGATTTTTAAGTTGCTCAATAGCATATTCATAACTGTTATGGTGTATTTTTATCATTAATTTTACTAAGCATTATTTATTGTACTGTCTCTTAATATGAACACAATCCAATCCTGGACAATTACTTTTAAATAAGAGTTAAAGTCAATCCTACAAGTATAATGTCATTCAATTTTCACTTACTTGTTTGCATTTAAACATTGTTATTCTCAAAAGGTTTATCCAGTTATTTTTAAAGCAGCAATGCTTCTATTCCATTCAGTGTATATTTTTATATCCATATAGAGCTATAGATAGTACAATAGTTTGAGCAAATGTAATCATTGATTTTTAAATATACATTTCTATATGTAAAATATTTTTTTGCAATTGATGCACTTTCTACTTCTGTTATGAAAGTACCAGACATCAACACATCCTTATCTCATGGTTTGTGCTTACCTTTCATTCTATTTTAAATGTTGTTGAAATTTACTTTGATATTAAATGTTTTTATTATCATTGTAGTGAATTTATTGTTCAGAAATATACTTTAATATTTTCATAAAATTTTAACTCTTTATTATTTCAATATGTAAATGTTAAAATACAAAATTGTTTCTTTTAAAAATGACTTTCTAATAAATTTGATTTCTAATTCAGATAATTCATTGGAAATATAAATTGTTCTTATACTACTTCAAAGACTAGTAAGGTCATATTCAATGTTTTTAGAAGCAAGAGTATGTATGTAATAAAATGGGCATAATTCTTGACTTAACTGACGTAACATGTTCTGATTCATCTCTTTACATAATTCATTTTTAGTTTGAGATAGAATGAGAATTTCTGGATGTATATCTATAATTCACTATCAACACTTTTAATTATCTATTAAAAGAAATTTAAAAAAAAAATAGATATTTGTAAATTTAAATTCATAAACTTTGAAGTTTAATTTATTAATTTTTACTTGCATATACACACAGACACATTCAATTATTTGTGTGCACATGTTTGCATGTGATTTGTTTAAATAATATTAAAAAAAGTTCAAGTTTCGTTCTAAATTTTAAATAAATTCTTGATAGATTGTTTTTATGGCAATTAAGTCTTCTTTAACAGATTGAATTGGGGATCAAAAATCAGAGTTTTAATAAAATAATTTTGTTAAGTATATTTATCTTTTCAACATGTGTGTGATCAAGTGGGTCAGTAATATGAGATAGCACTGAGAATAGTGGGGTAGTGTGAAAGTCTGAGTTCGAATCCCGCATATAATACATATTAAAAAATGCAGGTTTAAGCCTGTACAATGTATTAAGTATATTTTTGAAAAACATTGTAATTATTTTAGGTTAAGGTCAAAGCTTTAATTAGGTAATTTAATGTGTTTTTTGAAAAATATATTATGTGTAAATTAATTCAAGATCAGAATTTTGTTTTATTAAATAATTTTGGTAACTATAATTTTTTAAAATAAAATAAAAACATTGTTAGTAGTTAATTAAATTTAATCACAATAGGTGTGTGAATCTAGTAATTTGCTTATACAAGAATAACTGAAACACAGGCTTATTATATACCTGTGTCTATATATGTAATATAGGGTATATGACTACAGACTTTCAGATGACCCATCACTCTCCACTCCATCTAATAACACTGATACATTCAAGCACATATATGCTGAAAAAATAAATAATCACCAATATACGTATTTCATGCTAAACCAGCATCATCAGTTGGTCCAGATTATCATCTCTCACACATATATACTATAAGTGCTCAGATATATATTAAGATAGACAATCTTCATACTTTTCAGCATATATGTGCTTGAGTGTATCAGTGTTATTAGATGGAGTGGAGAGTGATGGGTTATTATGAAATCACAGAGGATAAAGTATACTCACTATTGGTACTTGTGTTTTTTACAAAATATGCTTAACCAGACTAAAACATGAGAAAAATTGTATGCAAGTTGTTAGGGGTTCCTCTCTACTGTAAAACAATATCATATTACATGTAAAACTCATCATCACAGAAATAATATAATTCAACAAATAATTCTTCAGAAATTTTTAATGTACCTATAATTATAAAACATAAAGGAAACTCGCATTATCTCAATACTTTTTACATTGTACTATAAAATTATACTTTATAATCTTTTAACATAGCAAAGAGACTGGAATTTTTGAAAAGATCAATAAAGCATAGAATGAACACATTAAACATCATATGATCATCATTTCTTATGCTTGCTCAGGCTCATCCCTGATGAAAACTACAAGCTAGAAACTAGACTGGGGATATTGGATGAGTAAGCACTAGATAGGGATTTTATGCACAAGCCTTCTGCCATACATTGATTATTCTGGTTTGCACTGAGTGGCATTACTGTATGAAGAGTTTTGCCTGTTTTAAAACATAGAATGTATATAAAATAAAAATATTTTAAATATTAATTCTAGTAATCAATTTTACTAACAACTTCTCTCCAACGCAAGTTTACAAACATACATATTGCATTAATCCTAACTCATTCAGGCACAGCTCCACCTGCCAATTTTTTTTAATAGAACCTACCATATCTTTCATTAAATACTCCTTCATGTAGGACATTTTTTTTACAGTCAAAACTTTTTCCTATGTATTATATGATTAATTTGTATTTTAAAACATATATATTTAAGCCTTCAAATGATTTCAATTTAAAAAATTAATATTTGACATTTTAAAAATATGAAATTAAATATCTAAATGAAATTCTTATCTATAACAATGAAGCACACCACTATTGCCCATTCAAAAAGATAAAACAACAAAATATTAAATATCTAAATTTTATGTTATTAAAATAGGATATAATTAGAAATAGTTATCAACAAAAAAAGAAAAACAAATCTAAAAGCTGATAAATTATTTATTGTCATTAAAATTTTAAAGATTAGTCTATTTACTATTTTGACAAAAGCTATTTCTTTTTACTTCAATTGCCACAATAAACTTTCTAAGAGTTGATTTTTTAAAAATGAAATGTTTTCAAAGAGAATCTCCTATTAGTGACATAATTTTTGGTGTTAAAAAAGTCTTTACAAAAAAATTGCCTCATAATCATTAATTTGTAAACTAATTATATTTTTTCTTTACAAATATACAAATTGATTAATTTGGCCCCAGACTAAAATAGTTTATAAACACTCAGCCAATTAAAAATTAGGCATCTCCTTCATAACTTGATCATAACAATAGGTGACTGTCAATCACATAAAAAGGTCCATATAATTCTGACATCTTCAGATTTTTTTAAAATTTGTTATGTTAAAATTGCAATAGTAAGGGAAAAGGAAGCTTCAAACCATTGCACACTATAATATAAGGTTATAGATAGTCTTAAGCAACACAGAAAAGATAGCAATTGTTGTGCCATTGTAACATCTAAAACATAAAAAATCAGAGCAGAAGCACTGCTAAGTTTATGAAATATGTTAGTGTAATTACATCATTTAAATAAAAACTGCCTCTACATCCATGTTTGATTCTGTTTTCGTATTACGAGAACTTTATTTTTAACCCTTAGAGGCCTGAATGGCCATTTTGAATTCCCAGAAAAAATTACAGGACATACAATTTTAAATGAAATGTCTAATATATTACAATAAATAAAATATATATATATACATTTTTATAAAGTGCAAATATGAAAGAATGTAATAAAGTTGATAAAGTAGTCATTACCACAAAAAAATAATTAAAAAAAGGATATTTTTTACATTTTAAAATTTTTTATTTTTATATTGATTCACAAACTCTCAATTTTGAAATGTATAACCTAAAATTACAATTTCATAGACAGCTTCATCACATTCGTCATAAAATGCAGAAAAAAAATATATAACATGACCTACCTGAGTTACAGTTTGTTGGTGTAATGTGGCAAAAGGTGACAATTTCAGTTTTGCTTTTTTACTAACCAGCCTATATGTTCAATTTTTGCAAGCAGTTGTTTTTCTAGGCCCTCTATGCAGGATATCTATTAGAAATGCAAGGTTTTAGTGTGGATCAAAAAAAAATAACAGTAATAACTTTAGTAAAGTGTAAGTTATGGGGGTAAAAAATACTTACTATATTATTGAAACATCATAGGAGAAAGGGCGAGCTAAATTATGCATTATTTCATAGGAGACCATAATAGCAAAGTATGCTTCAAAGTAATTAAAAACTTATCTATAATGAAATGAATAAAAACATAGTATGTGATGAAATAAATTAAAAATTTGTTTCTAAAATAAAATGAATAAAAACATAGTAAATTCTAAGTTATGGGTGTAAAAAATAATTACTATATTATTGAAATATCATGAGGGTGAGAGTGAGCTAAATTATGCATTATTTCACAGGAGACCATAATAGCAAAGTATGTTTCAAAGTAATTAAAAACTTATCTACAATGAAATAAATAAAAACAGTAAATAAAATAAATAACCCAAAGGAATTACAAGCAATTATTATATATCAGTGGGATATGATGATGATCACTGTTGATTCAGCATTGGGAGGCATTGTAAATTATTTAGAATACCAAAAAATCGATCTCGGGTCATAACTCTAGCAAGTTAGCAAATACTGGTTGATGCAAATATTCATTTTTAGACCAAATAAATTTTAGTTTTGTTATAAATGATATAGTATAAACATGAATAATCATACCAAAAAATGCATTCAACTTAGCGGGTGACAGATCAACCCACTTTGGTAATGCCTTCCACTCTGAAACATACCTATTGCTTTCAGTGCAAATATTATATAATTTTCTAAAAAAAATAAATGAAATAGATCAGGAATTGAATACTCACGGGCAATGGCGATATATGACAAAACCTCAGAGTCAAACATAAACAAAAAAGTTTTCATCAGAATCAATCAAAATTACATTCAGCAGCGACAGAAACCATTCATGCAGATAATTTTTTTATCCGTTGATAAAATCTAGAAAGAAAAAAAATTTATAAAATTTTAATAACATACTTTACAAAAATTGCTATAAAAAATCTAATTTTCATCGCCCAGAAAAAATTTTTAGACGTCCAAAACGTTAGAAAAATGGCAGAGAGAAAGAAAAAAGACCCGTAACTGTGACGTATACGGTTTGCACGCTATAGTGGTCGAATTTGCAAACTTTTTTTTTGCGGAAAAATGCGGTTTTCGGTCCCAAGGGGCAACAACAATAAAAATAGACAATTGTGATAAAAAATATTCTTCTAACAAAGTTCTTTCAAAATCTTTAATTTTATAAAAATACAATTTACATATTTACGCATAGATTAATAATATAAAATTGATTTAAATCTTACAGCATTTTTATTATGAAAATCTTAATATATGACATAAGAATTTATCCTTTTAAGTAATTAAAATGATGCAAGAATTTTATCATTTTTAATAAATTCATTAATGCAGTAAAGTCAAAACAAGTTATTTTGTTCAGTTTCTAAACATGTTTTAGCAGATAATTAGTAGTTTTTCTTTGAGATAAATTTTACAAAATTTACATTTTTCATTTAAAAAAATTCTTTAAGAAATTTTTTATTAATTTGAAAGAAATTTTGTCAAAATAAGATACTCATTATACAGTTGTTTATACAATAAGTTTTTCGCAAGTAATTATTTTTATAATTTTAGCAGATGAATTATAAAAATATTAGAATTTCTTGAGTATTTTATCATATTTTTCAATTATAAGAAAAAAATCTTAATTCTGTTTATCTGTGCATTTTTAACTTATTATAATATTCTGGTTCTATTGTTATTCATTTTCACCATCTCAGAAGATGCATTTGCCCAAAACTCAAGTGATTTGTAAAAATGCTATCCCTTCATGTTCAAAACAATAATGAACCAATATGGTTAATTTTATATTGGTACAGTTAAACTTAATGTATTTGGACCATCCCACTTCTGTAAATTTAAATGGACATATTAAGATCCTATATGTGAGGGGTCAGAGTGACTTAAAGTCAACATGGGTATGACAATAATATTGACATCAAGAAGGGTTTTGAGCATTCCATCCTCAGATTTTCAATGATATGGATGACTGAAGAGTTGGAAGGTGGAGAAAATTGAAGCTTGTCCATTAAAGTTTTCAGATTTGCTATCTTAATATAAACTGAGCACTGATTGTACTTAGGTATGGGAGATGGTGATGTGGTTCAACTGATGAGTGATGGTTTAGCCTGAAATGTATATATTGAAAATCATTTATCTTTTTTACATGTATGTGATCATGTGTATTAGCTGTATAAGATAGCTTGAAAGTCTGAGTTCAAGTCTCTTCTTAATTACATTAAGTTTAGTATAGACAATATATATGTATTTAAATATTATATATATATATACCAAGTATAAGTGTCCAATTTAAAATACGATGTAGTTTTATATTATAATTTACTGTGTCAACACTAAAAACTTAAAAATAATAGAGTTAATTTTTTAAAAAATATTAAATGCTTTTATTGATCATACACTACAAAAAAATAAAATAATTGTTTTTTTAATCACAATTGGAATTTTTAGGTCTATCTTGAAATAAAAGCATGGAGATCTGTAAATTAATTAAGTCAATCCCTATTTTTTATAACAAAGGTTGACATAATTAATTTCTGGACCCCCCCCTGCTTTTATTTCAAGATCTAAAAACTCCAATTGTGGTTAGAGAAACAATTATTTTATTTCTTTGTAGTGCAGTCAATAAAAGCATTTTATATATAAAAAAATTATTTCCATTATTTTTTTAAGTAAATCCTGAGAATATTAAATTATTTATAATGCTTTTATGAATCATAAATAATGATTTAGCAATTGAAAAGTTATAAAGATAAATGTAAGATTAAAGTTTTAATTGTATGTTGAATTAATCTGGTTTTATTTCATTATAAATATAAAAAAACTACAAAATGAAAAATGTCATTGAATACATGCATTTATTTACTTTAAAGAAATAAAAAATAAGATTGTCACAGGACAGATAAATAAAACAAATATTAATATATAAATTACATCACTCTTCTAATTCTTTGATTTTAAAAGTATTTATTATTTTTTGAAAGTAATATAAATTTGAAAAGAAAAATAATTTTTGAACTATTTTGATTATTTTCTTAATCAGGGATAATTTTTGAACTAGTTTTATTTTTTATTCAGACCCATATTAAATGTTAAATCTTTTGAATAATTTGTTTCAGTTGCATAACTAATGTTAATTTATATTATATAATTAAATTTCTTAGTAATACATATTGAAACAGATATACTGTTCCATGTATATATTCAAAAGGCCTCCCCCCCCCCAATTAAAAAGACTAGCATGATTTGTTATTAAAAAAAAAAAAAAAAAGAAAACAAATACGTTTAAATCTGCAATTAAAAAAAAGTATAAATCTTTCTTTATTAAAATTCATCAATCCAAGAAAAAAAATCATTATTTTCTATAAGTGAAAAAAAAAAGATAAACTTTCATTATTGATTTTATAATTTTAAATTATGATATAAATACATCACTCATATTTATTTAAAGCTGGCATTTTGTAAAATTAATATATACATTTTTAATTTTTGAAATGATGTGTCATACAAAGTGTAATAATCACTTGAGGCAGTCTTATCAAATTGAAAAACATGACTTAATCCTTATGATTCCTTATCTGTCCTGCTAAAAGTAGTGTCCAATCCTTAAGAAAAGAACAGCACTCTGGCTTAAATGAAAGCTGTGTAACAAATCAGATACAGTGGGCAGTGCTGCTTAATCAATCTAGAGATCAGAGTATATATAGTTGAGTTTGAAGTTCAGAGGAGAGATTTAAAGATTTTATTTTAGAATTTTAAAAGGAGTTAAAGAAGTAAGAGTTAAAAAGTTAAAATTTTTATCTGTTACTTAACTGTTTAGTTGATAGCTGATTTTCATCACCTTGGAATATAAGATTTACAGCCACTGTTGATGATGAAAAAAGAAAATCTTAATAAGGAAATCATAACGATGAGAGGCTAATCGGTAACAGCTTCCTCTCTTCATCCAAAGCCATGGTTCTCCAAGATTTGCCTGGGTGAACATCATGGAAAGTAAATAATGCCATTCAGCTTAAATACAATGACCCCTTTTTGAATGAAGTAGCATCCTGAAGTGAAGGAACAAACTGGATAAAATGAAGGTAACAATTTCATGAAATATTCAATACTTATGTGTGTTTATAAAAGACAAAACAAAACATCTTTCTTCTAAGAAAAAAAAATTATGAATAAACATAGCTATGTGAAAATAGTTTTATCAGTGATAAATTATAAATACTAAAAATATCTATAATCAAAAGGCATTTTATTTAATACTTATATGTGTTTATAAAAGACAAAACAAAACATCTTTCTTAAAGAAAATTATGAATAAATGTAGCTATGTGAAAATACGTTTTATTAGTGATAAATTATAAATGAAACTGCTTATCAACTTATATGTAGAAACATGTCTGTGGCAGACCAAACAACAATATTTATGCTATATATTAGAATAACTAAATAACGAATTACAAATGCTTACATGCATATTGATTGTATATAAATAAAATAATGAAACTTATGTGCATAAATGCACATTTATACTTGACTGCATTATGAATAGTCCACAAACATGGAATTGCTTACATTACCTGTTTACCTCCCTATGATAAATTTAAAAATAATGAAGTACTATATGAATTACAAATGCTTACATGCATATTGATTGTATATAAATAAAATAATGAAACTTATGCACACAAATGTACATTTATACTTGACTGAATTATAGAAGCTTCACAAATCTGGAAATGCTGATCTTACCTATTTACCTACCTAAAAAGGATATACAGATATGGAACAAATAGTTAAAAATATTCATGCAATATTGGTAGATGTCTACTTGATAAAAGACCCTTTGAATTCTTTATCCAAGATAAATTAAAATGATCCTTCATTTGAAATGAAGGATGAACTTTATTAGAAGGACATGCAACTGAACTATTAATCAATAAAGTGCTTCTAACCTTTTCATAAATGAACTGAAAATGAATTGTCACATGGATATGAAGCAACTTTATTAGAAGGACTTGCAAATTATTTGTTGTTAAATAAAATTGTTGTTACTTAAAATTAATTTTAGTTATCCAGTTGTTCAGTTCTATTTTTTTTTTTCATCAATTATCATTCATTGCATTTCTTCATGAGAATTTCATGCCTCCTGAGCTATGTCTGGCATAACTAGGCCTAGATAAGTCAGGTTGTAGTGAGATGTAATTCTAGTGGAGTTGTTTGGAAAACCAAACACAGAAATGTCTAGATGTTTTCCAGACTCTATGGTTCTACATCCTCTGATGAGAGGAAATATTGTTGTAGGGGGGGATAACATTTGCATTGGAGAATGCCAATTGATGGTTCCTTCCTACAATATGCTCATCAGGAAATTGATACAATCAAAGTAATAAAGGGGTTGTTTGGGTCCAATTACATTTGTCACCTTACTGTGAGGCCTGATCTAGCTAGCCTATCCATAGGTATAAAACAGCTAGAAATAAATAATAAATAAAAAAAGAAGAAATGGAAAGGCATAAGCAAATCATGATTCTGTAATGTGAACAGTGCGTGTGATGCAGTGTTGTGATTTATTCAAAAAGAGTGGAAAAATAAAATTTTAAAAGAGTAAATAAAAATGAATGGCATAAATGATGAATAGGCATAACAAAGACTTGGAGTTAAATCATGGTGTGGATGGAGAGAGAAGCTTATCAAAATTTGAAATAAAAAGTACAAATAAAATAAATAAAAAATATTGATGATAACCAGATCAAAAGCAAAGAAGATGATGAATACAGAAAGTATAGAAAATCTTCCTGGGGAAGAAGATAAACAAGAAATCAAAGCAGATGGTCAAAAGCAATCACAGAAAACAGGGGAGATGTCCATGTTAGCCCAGCTATGGAAATGATAAAAGAAAATAACCAAAAAAGAAGGGAACAAAGAGAAGAAGACAACAAGAAAAGAGAGGAAGACAAAAAAGAACAGAGAGAACAGAGAGAAGAAGACAACAAGAAAACAGAGGAAGATAAAAAAGAACTTGAATTGAAAGAACAAATCAGAGAAATAACTGAAAATGAAAAGTTCAATCAGTTAATAAAAGAAATGACTAACAAAATATTAAAAATTAAGGAGGAAGTGATGGAGAAAGTAAAAGGCTCACTAATAGAGCAAGAAGTCAAAATGACCCAGATATGCAAGGCCATGGATACAAAAATAATAAGAATTCAAGAATCCATGCAGGAGAAGGTGGATATATTGACCACCCAGATGAAAGAGATAGAAATAAAAAATAGCAATATATTGCCTAAACAAATAAAGGCAGAAACAGTCCCAAAGAAAAGTCAAAAAGAGAATTATCAAGTTAGTCATGAAGTCCCGATAACCAACCAGATGTCTGGAATTGTAAATCAATTCTTAAAAATCAGAACTTTTTCAGGGAGCTGTAATGAAGCACCTATAGATCATGTAAAAAGTTTAGAGAGGTACTTCAGCCTTAACAGAAGAGGCAAAAACTGGCAATATCATGTAGTCATCTCCAAGATGCAGCACAAGCATGGTGGGATTCACTGTTCACCCAACCTACACATTTTGATGATTTTAAAAGAGCTGTTACTGGAGTGATGATTATCAGGAGGGGATTAAATACAATGTGTCCCAGGAGAAATGTCCACCTGGAGAGCCTTATACACCCTTCTTTAGAAGACAGGTGGCAAAGTTAAGAGCCTTGACATTTGACCCCCTATCTGAACTCCAGATTATTAGATTGATACAGCACAGCTTCACAAGTTATATAGAAAGAATGCTAATTGGGACTAATTGTCGATCTATTGAGCAGGTTGCTGATCTATTAACAGCCTATGAAAGCTGTGGTGCATCAGCAACCGAGGAAGGAGGACCATGGAAAAGGCAAAGAAATTCAACAGGCAATATGCATAGCCCATACCAAACCCGGATTATAAAAAGATCAAATAGTGATTATAACTTGCAGAAAGAGATGGCTAGAGACACAAGCCACCATGATATGGCCTGAAAAACACCCTAAAATAGGACAAAATAGAAGTCCATCTGAAAACAAAGAATGATGCTATAGGATAACTGATCATGATCATCAGTCTCCCAAGCCAGGTTGTAGATACAATACAGAACAATAAAATAATGGTAGTGGGTGGAAGAAGTTTGTGAGTGGAATGTAGTGATGCATGAATTTGTTTTTTATGTTGAGGTGGGTGGATGATTGAGCAGAGCTGCTTGGATGCATTGTGTTATGATGCTCTGAAGTATATGCTCAGCACTATCCAGACCTGGATGTTGAGCTCCTAGAGTAGTCCAGTGGTGTGTATATATAGGCCTCATGAATAGACCTTGGTTTTGTGAATAGACCAAATGAATAAGCCCCCAAGACTCACAGAAGCTGAGCAGGGTTGGCTCAGTGCCAAATTTTTTCTGACTCCTACTCTTAGTTGGATGATCCCTTTAGGTACAAGAGGGATAGTGCTTAAAAATGAGATATTTTCTTATGAAATCATGGGGTAAATGTGTACTGGTAGTTTGTGCTTGGCTATCTGCTTATTCTAGCATTGGAGGCTACAATTCATGTATTTACTTTTCTGGCTCATTTTACCTATTTCATCAGCAAATCTAAAACCAGTAGAGATGCAGTAATGAAAAATAATGTGCATAGTATATGGAATAAAATTGTATTTCCAGATGAGTCCATCCCAAAAATTTGGTGGGAGGTAATGAAACAGATATACTGTTCCACATATATATTCAAAGGTCCCCCCCCCCAATTAAAAAGACTAGCATGATTTGTTGTTAAAGAAATCAGAAAAAAAGAAAATGAATATGTTTAAATCTGCAATTAAAAAAAAGTATAAATCTTTATTAATATTCATCAATCCAAGAAAAAAAATCATGATTTTCTATAAGTGAAAAAAAAAGATAAACTTTCATTGTTGATTTTATAATTTTAAATTATGATATAAATTTGCTTCACAAATTTGAAATTATCATCTTACCTATTTACCTACCTAAAAAGGATATACAGATATGGAATGAATAGTTAAAAATATTCATGCAGTATTGGTAGACATCTACTTGATAAAAAACCCTTTGAATTCTTTACCCAAGATAAATTAAAATGAGCCTTCATTTGAAATGGAAGATGAACTTTATTAGAAAGACTTGCAAATGAACTATTGATCAATAAAGTGCTTCTAACCTTTTCATAAATGAACTGAAAATGAACCATCACATAGGATATGATGGAACTTTATTAGAAGGACTTACAAATTAATTGTTGTTAAATAAAATTGTTGTTACTTAAAATTAATTTTAGTTATCCAGTTGTTCAGTTCTATTTTTTTTGCATCACTTATCATTCATTGCATTTGTTCATGAGAATTTCATGCCTCCTGAGCTATGTCTGGCATAACTAAACCTAGGTAAGTCAGGTTGTAGTGAGATGGAACTCTAGTGGCGCTGTTTGGAAAACCAAACACAGTCTTTATGGTGCTACATCCTCTGATGAGCAGGAAATATTGTTGTAGGGGGAGGATAACATCTGCATTGGAGAATGCCAATCGATGGTCCTTCCTACAATATGCTCATCAGGAAAATGTTATAGCCGAGGTAATAAAGGGGTTGTTCAGATCTGGTTACAATATATATTACTAGCTAATCTAAAAAAATAAAAAATAAGAATTTCGAGAAGATAAAAATGGATAAGATTTTATATGACTAATTTGACAAAAGTTAGGCAAATGGGATTCAACAGATGATAGGATGACAATAAAGAAATAGGTATGCAGATGCTATGTGTAAAATGAGGAAGGATTGCATGTGGAAGAGGAAAATTAGCATACTGAATTCAGATATTAAACAGAAGTTAAATATCAAATATAGCTAAAGATCTAATAATATAAATAAATAAAAAGTTTTATCATTGATAATTTATGAGTTACTAATAACACATTCTAAATTTAAAAAGAATGAATCAACAATTCAATATCAAAACAATAAAAAAACAAAATATGTTACCAATAGTTGATTGGTAAGGTAATTTCTTTCTATAGAATTCCATTATTTAGCACAATATCATGTCAGTTTAGAAAATATTGTGGCTAGCATATTTAGTCATAATCCTGTTCGATTACCTCTCAATATCTATGGGCTAATAACTTACATAAAGCAGTGCTGAATTTGGCTGTTGGTGAGAGAATAAATGTAAATATCTCAGCTTCAGAGAAATGATTCAAAGTATCAAAAAATGTTCCACTGTCTAGCAGATGAATCTGTCTTAGAGTTTAATTGATGATATTAGTTATAGAAGTAAACTTGGATGGTTTTTAAATGGAAATAACTTCTATTTTTTAATAAAAATTGTCTATTTCTTTGAAAATAAAAGATTTTATTAAATGTGAATTATCAGTTCTTACTTATAAATCGAGAATACAATTTTAACTGATAAAATAATAAAAAGTCAATCCAACAAATAAACCAATTAAATAATTAGTTCAATGAATCTACTTTTGTTCACAATAAAATAGGAGAGATCTCTATAAATCTGAATTTCATTTGAAAAAATGAAGTGAGTTACTTAATAATGTCTAAAAAAGTAATCACGAGTGTGAAATTCCTCCCTCATTAATGCACAATGTATATTTTTGTCAAATGCAGTTAGGTACATTAAAATTCTGAGTGGAAAAATTGCACAAGTAATACTGACTCTTTTGTGAAACAAACCAATATGGCTGAAAATGTTCAATTTTATTCTTCTAACCTGTTTGTTGTTACTAATAGTAACTAACAGTTTATAATCTGGTCTATTCTAGTGGGCATAAACTTAAATAACTAATGTTTAAATATATTATAAATAACTTTAATAAACGATTAAACTTTACATTCTGTTTATTCTTATTTTTATATATTATATAAAAATATTAAAAATAAAATAAAGAATTTAATATTTATTTCCAATAAACCCCATTGATTATTTTTTAAGAAGGTATTTAAAGTTGAAGTAACATAATTTTAATAATTATGTGCAGGATTGTTCTAGTTAGGCTTTTTATATAGATTAATTAACTAACTTCACGAGACATAAATATTTGAAAATCTAATAACACTCACATGCAAATAGACCAATTATCCAAATTACTAAAAATCAACTCATGTTTCAAAATAATTTCTGAGTTTAATTACAATTGCATACAATATTATCGATATTTGCTTTAAAACTCTTTAAGAGCTTTATTTATATATTTTCCCCTCGAAAATCATTTTATATCATTAAAAAGTTTATACTCTTTAGTCTCAGTCAAAAATTGAAAAGTTTTGTTGTGGATTACTTTAGTTTATC
>JAQFVV010014984.1:0-22693 GCA_028023455.1 Epiperipatus broadwayi | reverse complement strand
TTATGAGAAAATAAATGGTTAAGTATAAGGTTTATGACACAATAGATGGGGGTTAACTCAAAGGCATGTACCAGACATACTAAAGGCAAAAGCTATGACAGACTGACTGATCTTCTAATAAACAAATTTAAAAGGGAGGAAGCAAATTTCATTCAGCAGAGGATTCACCTAAACATTGGTTTTCACTTTCAGATATTTAAACCATATGCCCCTGAAATAGATCAAAGAATTCAGCGCTGATGAGCTGTTCGAGATCTGAAAATTGGTCAGACCTCGAATGTCCTTATATCGGTATGAGCTGCACCTATTACTACATTTAAAATAACGGTGATTGATCCACCTCAAGAACAACCGACAAACATGACTGAAATGAAGAAGCAATTAAAACTAGTGAATCCCAGCCAAACGATTGGCGAAAATTACTTTAAAATTAATAATTAATGGTCCCAATAAGAGACAAGTAAATGATTAGAAAAACAGTTACATCTGCCCCAGCAAATAAAGAAAAGAAAATAAACTTACAAACAAATTCTGAGTACACGCTCTGATAAATTTAAAGCACACATAATAACTACAAAAAGAAATCTATCGGAGAGTGCACATGAGTACGAAATATCAAAAGTTTAAATACTCTAGCAGAACGAAAGTATTGCTCACCTGTAATTTAAGAAAGGATAGAATTTTATCTTCCTGCTGACGACTTATAAAATTAAAAAGAAAAACACAATTCTAATTTCCGCCTTTAGAGATATTAGAAATGGAAATCTCCACCTGCGAAAATCAGACAATAAAGTCGTCAGCCAAAAGAGTTTTGGAGGTTTAGCAAGAGGGCAAACATAGAGTATAAAATTAATTATTGAATACTAAATAATTACAGGTAAGCATAAAAAATATATACAAGACTGCTAAAGCATTTACAAAAGCGAGGCATAAAATATAAAACTCATTCGTCACTCTCCAATAAACAAAACTGAAAGCAAATTGGAAGCTTAAAACTAAGATTCCAAGACACACTATAAAATATTGGAAAACACAGCAAATATTAGATATGAGGCTATATTGATTTAAGAAGACATATTTATGATTAGATTGAGCGGAGATTTAATGAGAATTAATTTACCCTGGGAAGAATAAAAATGAAAATAGTTACCTTTCGGGAAAACAAAGTTCACGTAGAGTGCGCACTTTTACTTAAGTTCATTTTTAGGTTCTTTAGGCAGCAAGGTAGATGTAGAGAGGTTCCGGCTTCTTTTAGGTGTTCAAGGCATTACTGGAGCAAACTTGGAAGTCAGGGATCCGTCTTTTGTGGAGTTAGCAAGCCATTCGGGTGGTGGTAACAAGTATAGAATTTTTCATTGTGTTGCAGGCAAAAGTATTTAATCACAGCTGATGTCCTTTAAGAAATTAAATGTCCGCACTGATATAAATTCTCACTTGATAAACAGCTTGTCTATCAACGAACAATGAGTTAACTGACCTCCAAATTTTCGGGGCTATTTATACGTTGCTCCATTTCCCGCAAAACACTTTCCTTGTTGTTCAATTTCTTCGCCTTAGGCAGGGCAAATATTAATCTCCCGCTCAATCTATCTAAGAATTCCACCCAGTGTTTATTGAAATGAAAACAACAACATAAAAATCAAATCTCCGCTATCAAAATTGTTTACAATAATTAAAATAAAAGCAACAGGAATGCAATTAGCTAGCCAGCTTGTTTTTAAATCAAATGGATTTAAAAACAGGCGGTATATGAAAACTATTTTAAAATAAATCGATAAACATTTTTAAAAAATCCGTTTTACATATAAACGCATGTATACTTGGATACACGCATTCTTTTTAAATAATATTGCAAATTTAAACTCTACGTTTAATTAAAATTAAAAGCTTAATAAATTTCTTTTTTTTTTTTTTTTGTTTAATAACAACACCATTGAACCGGATTTCAATCAGGTTCAATATATATAATGTATTTCCAATGTTTAATAATATATAATACACTGAGATTAATGCTCATTCTAAAATACAATAGGTAATTGAAATACATATTATTAAGCATTGGAAGTAACTTATATTACATATTTTCATTATTTATATCAGCGTTGACAATGATAAATTGAAAAAATTCTCATACATGTCAATTAATAAGTTCAACCAATTTAAAATTTCTTTAAAATAAATTATGTGCTTGATTTAATAATCATTGAGTTAAAACTAACTATTTCAGACAAATCTTTATTCTGAGAAAATGAAATAAGGAGCAAATATTATCCAATATTTTCTCACAAAAATCATTATCTTATGTTATGATTAGAAAGTATTTCAAAATCTATTGTAACCATGACATGAGTTTTTTAATCTCAATGTATTATATATATATAAATCAAATAAAATGTCCATTATAGATTGATTATTGTAATAATAATAAAACTACAACATATTAACAGTGATAATAAATTTTAATTAATTACTGGAAAATTTATTATCACTGTTAATACTGTTTTATTATATATATATATAATCATGAAAACCAGTCAACACTTACACAATCACAATATCAATAATAATCAACAATCCAAAATTGTTGTCAAGGCAACCTCTTTTAAACAATAAATGGAGAATCCTCACTTTTATTTATAGTCTAATATATTTTTATAGACACTAAAGATTGCAAACTAGTCCCAAAGAAGACCATTGTATAGTCAAAAACATAAGCTTTAAATAAATAAAATTACATTAAAATAAGGATGCTAATTGCATGTATATGCTACTCATTGATAGAGTATCTATACTAATATTAAAATAGGAAAAAATTTCCAATCAATGAATTTTTTTTTTTTTGTAGTAAAGTAATATAAAATGTATGAAAACATAAAAATAATTTTATTTAGAAACCATATCTGAAATTAATATCCTTACTAAAAAAAAGGGCTTGTATTTCGATAAAAATTAAATTAGTGATTAGTAAAAACCCAATTGCATAATAAATTGAACAGAAAACATTCAAAATTAATATACATATATTTTCTCATGTGTCATAGCATCAGCCAGAAAGTGAACCCGCTATCCCAGGACAACTGCTTGTAAAGCAGCCATCGCTGACCTCTCGACCACCAATGCTTGACAAATTAATATTTTTGTCAGACAAAAGTGATTGAAAAACAAATATTTCTAATAAGTGTAACCAGTGTATGTATTTGAGAAGAAATTAAATTATCAATACAATTCCAAAAAGCATCAAATTAGCAAAAAGAATAAACACAATTCTGTAAGAAATAGAATTACAAAAAAATAATAACAAGGAAAACATTACAAAAAGTAAAACATGTAATACAATTGATAAATACAAATACAAAATATTTGAGTTCTTACGTTTAACTACTTTCATATTGCACTACTGGCTAATATTATACTAAAACTTATGGCAGGGCTTTAATGGGTGTCATTTAACATGTTTCAGCCATTTAAAATATCAATGAGGGCAAAAAAAATGGAGGCAAATAAAATTCTGTAATATTGAACAAAATACAAACTTGAAATTAATATCTTGGTAAAATGAAAAATGATTGAAAATTAAATATTTCCAATAAGTGTGAGCTTTGTAACCATTGGACAAAATTAAATTAGTCACAGAAGCAAATTTAATTCTATAAATCAATTCTTATTAATTACATAGTAAATTTTGTGTATTGTTGCATTTGTTCATTTTGTAATTTAATTTATTGTGGAGTTGTGCTTGCCATCATTTCTAATTTAATTTCTTCCTGAATGTTTACAATGTTATATTTATTGGAAATGTCTTTCAATCATCAGTTTCTAATAAACTGCATTATTTTCATTTCAAATATATAATTATACTGTTTTTATGTGTTTACTTTTATATTATTTTTATTTTTAAATGAAACTTATCAATGATCTTTTTATGGTATATGTATAGTGGCTTCCTCTGTGAGTAGTATATATTTGCAACTAGTACTTAAATAAGTGCATATAAAGTCAATTAATGTTTACATTTATAAAATTAAATATTATTTATTCTTTGTTTAAACTGAAGATGCAATCATTACTATTGTCTGAGGATGACACAAATCTTGATAATGAATATAACTTCACCATTATGCAACTAGAAAAAGATTTAAGAAATTTACACAAGATATTAAAAGTAAGTATTTTTTTAATAAAATATATAATTTGATTAATTATAATTTTTATAAAATTGTTTTTTTCTATTAATATATATTAGTATTTCAACTAGAATTTTACCCTACTTCAAAGTCATCTATTATAAATTTAAGTAACATATAGATTCTAGATAGTAGTGTATTCTCACTCTGGTGAACTGGGAAACTTGTAAGAATTAGTTCATACCAATTAAATATATCAATAAATGATGCACATACCAATTTCAAATAAATATATGAATTATAGCTAAGAAAGAAATAGAAATATCTACCTGAATCACCTTCTTAAAAACATCAATTATTGCCATGATCTGATCTAACTGTTGGAAAGTAAGAGTTAATGTACTTTTTTATAGTACAATAGAATTGATTTGATAATGCCACACATATATGATTCAGGTAATGGTAAAATCATGTAATAATAATAATAAAATGATCTCAGAGTTCTTAATAAAACAAATTAAATATATCACATGATCACTAACTCATACTAGCACATAATTGTTATTAAACAAGGCAAAACTCTCCATACAGTAGTGCCACCCTGTGCTAATCAGAGTAATCAATGGATGCCAGAAGGCATGTGCATAAAATCCCTATCTAATGCCTACTCATCCAATATCCCCAGACTAGTTTCTGGCTTGTGGCCTTCATCAGTGAGGAGCTTTGGATCTGAGAGCACTGCACCTAGATCTTAGGATCTTATGCAACCCTCCAGCAACCACCTTTTATCTCCACTTAACTACAAAACTATGAGAATGAAATTGAAAACACAATAATATTTTCAAATATTGTTGAATTACTGAATGACACTCTACTACAGGAAACATACACTTCCCTTATAAGTCAATGTATCCTAATGTACCATAATAACAGTAGTCATGATAAAGAAATATTAAATTTAATAAAACAAGCATGAAACAATAAAATTTAGAAGAATAGAGTCTTCACTTAGGATGACATTCGAATACCAAGAATGGAAAATGTACCTTTTATGCCATTCTGATACTCATCAACAAATGCAATTTTAAAATCATCTTCAAAATAATGTACAAATTGCATGGATATAATAATTTAAACAATATGCAGTCTTAAATGAACTTACTTTTTAAAGGAAATCAAAGAAATAAATTTAATTTGTATTCAATTCCAATCTTTGGAACTGCCATTCTAATGCAACTTTGCATTTTCAAGTTTGGATCTGTATTTCTAAATGGTATGTATATCTGATTTGAATAAAGATTTCTATAGCATAATTAACAATTAATGAAACAAGAAATCATATAGAGACAAAGACTAAAATTTAATAATAATAAAAACAAATTTATTAACCATTAACATTAATTCACTTTACATATAATTAATACGATAACATTTTACATGAAGATCCTTTGCCAAACATAGGCGATGGTATACATGACATATTTATAAAAATAAAACAAAATCATCGCTTATCCCCTTTTAAAATCAAACCCTTATTTACAACATTACACACTCTTGTTAACTATAACTTAGTTACTTTTTCCTAAACATCTACTGTGATTAACTATTTTTATTCTATTACACTTATTTTAAAATAATAATAAATTTGTTATTATATGGAACCACTTCCAAACAGAAAATGAGTGATATTCTATGGTTATAGAATAATCATTTATTGAGGTTTTTTTAAAAATATAATTTACAATAATATCAAAGCAATATTTACTAAGGCAATAAACCTAAAGCACGTGCGGTTGAAAATGCAATGGTAAGGACCTCTACAGGTCTTAACCACAAGCTTATGCATTGGAAGAAAAGCTTGTGGTCAAGACTTGTAGAGGTCCCTACCTTCGCATTTTCAACCACACATGCTTTAGGTTTATTGCCTTAGTAAATATTACTTATGTAATCAATGTGCATTAAATAAATTTATAATAATGTCAGAGATATACCTTCATGTCCATTTGGCTATTATTAATTAGCATGTATAAATAACAATTCTTTATTTATAGAATCACTAAATAAAATTAGAAACTTAACCTTTAATTGATAGAAAGCTTAATATTTCTAGAAGATTGTTATGATAATACTAACTATTATTCCTGACATAGATAAGAAAATAATATTTGGTATCATTTTAATTTAAGCATTAAGATGGTAAATTCTTTCCGAAGTCGCCCATACAGCACACTCCAATTTTTGCTTATATCCACATAATAAATTATTAAAGAAACATTTAATGGCCTACCAATCCAATGGCAAATTACTTCTGGATAGTGATGACAATAAAACATATATGTGCACATCTTATTCTAATATTATAAAATATTAAAATTTAAATTTTAAGAAGATATGTTTGTTGGTTTTAACTGCTGGCAAGGCACAATGGTACAATGCATATACTCATCTCATTCCTATATACTATGAATACAACAGTGTTTCTGAAGCAATTATATATTTCAAATGGAAAGTTATCAATTGCCATACTTATAAAGCATACAATAACTTCACTTACACAGTGGAATAATACTATGATATCTTCATGAAGAAAAGGCTATAGAGCCCCAACTAGTATACCGAAAAGAACAATGGCACATTCCAACACACCTTCCCTAAGGTAAATATATGTGTGGACATGATCCTAGCACATGGAAGTGAAATATAAACTTTACAAAAATCCTGTCCAAGGATCCAGTTATATTAGCTAAGCATAAACAACAATAACAAAATATTAGAATAAAAGCTCTCATAAAAAAATATATATCATTGGGGAGAGAAATTCACAATCCTCCAAGGTACAATAATTAACATACAATGACAATAAAACCAAATGCATCCCACAATGATAAAAATGGGAATAAAAATAATCTTAAGCATAACCATGGCAAGACAAAATAAATATCACTTGAAACTAGAAATAATAATGTATCTCTAAAAAATTTATAATGCACTAAAATCAACAAATAAATACACATCAAAATGACTTAAAAAACCTTGAACAGCATAATAAAATTTGCAAATAATAAGAAATACACGTGATGAATAGCAGCATGATATTTGAAAAATAAAGTGGATATAAATGGCAAATGCAAAATAATACCAAATGTAATGAGATATTATTTTATATAGCACTATGTTTTTATACTGTAACAGTGATATTAGCGATTAAGCCAATGCACATGTACTTTAAAGATAAATTATAAATGAATGATGTATCATAAATTGTAAAGATTTCACAAGCATCATCTGTTCAAGCATAATAAATGTAATTTAAAGTGATTGCTTAACATCTTCACGCTCTCATTTCCATATTCTTAAGATTTGCCCATACATAAATGTTTGGGTTGAAAGGATGGGTGGATTCATTCCATCTTTTCTAAAAAACTATATCTCGTGTCTGGAAAAGTGAAAGTATTCATTTATAATTTATCTTTAAAGCACATGTGCATTGGCATAATTGCTAATATCACTAATACCAAATGTAATAAATATAAAATATACTACCTTATTAGTACTATAATGAAATTACTATGTTATATTAGCTAAAACTTTTTGTGAGCTTCTGATAAATATTAGGTACTTATCTATTTACCCAGACATATATAAAATGCATATTGATAAAATAGTACTAGCAAATGTAAGCAATACAAATTTGCTTTAACTAGACAAGTATATCAATATAATTTAATTCATAATCAAAATAATTAAATAAAATAAATTGCATAAAATTTTTACCTTGAAAAACATAATAAATGCATAAAATTTTAACTGACAATTTGTAATACCTTTATATAATAATAAAATAAAGAAATTAAAAAAAAAAACATTTAATAATCCTTTAGCTAACATCTACTGCATTGAATTGCTAGATGCAGGAAATAATGTCCTTTAGACGGTGAATCATGTTAAAACAATGCATCCATCATTTTATAAATTTAAAATAACACATTTTATTGATGACCTTCCATAACCAATAACATGTTCATTTAGAACACTTAAGAATTACTGCAGCATATTTGACTTCCATTCATTTACCTAGGTATTTATTGTACAAAGTTCACTGTAGCTTGTTTTTGTCCATTTCATTCAAATATAAAATTTTATTAAGGAGCTTTTCCTTTTACACATCCATGAATACATTTCTTAAATAAACTTTCTTTTAAAAGAGCACTTCACATTTTTATCAAAATTATCATTTTCTTCAAATGAAGGTAGGGGACTCTTTGATTCCTCTTAGAGGCCTTAAAAGAACTGAGCAGGGCAAATTCCTAATGTCTACTCTATACATTCTTGTCATTGCATCTGGTATTGCTATGTGATTATTCATATAGTATACAAACATGGATGGGCTGTTCACCAACATGCATTAGCCAGCTTGATGAATTTATTGGCTTTTTACCTCTGAGTTTAAGATCAAGAAACACCATGGTCTTCTCAGTTGCCTGATAAGGCAGAATGAATGCTCAAATATATATATATATAGATATAAACATAATATTGGATGAGAGTTTAAATTTATGATAATAGCAAGGAAAGTAGTTTATTGTTTAAGGCTTGAACAGGATTGTTAGCAACAAGGGAATATATACATAAATAGAGAAATGTGGGGGATTTAGTCTGCAGGTTATGTAAGGAAAAGCATGAAAAATATTAGACATTTGCTAATGGAATGTAAGTGCATATGAGCAGAAAGAGTACAAATAGTGAAGTTGTGTGAGAATAAATGTAGACTAAGTGCATATACAGAAAGGGAATTCTTGGTTTTCATGCTGGGGTTGGAAAAAGATAAGGGGGATATAGATACAAAGACCATGGAGTGGACAAAGACAATGTTGTGGAAATAGGATAGAGCAATATAGAGAAGAATATGGGAAAAACTTAGGATGGTCAGTAGAAAGGGAAGGTAGAGTGGCTAACAGGTCTTTCTTGGGCATATTGGTTGCGAGATTCTTGACTTCGATAAAGGAGTAGCCATATCACACCACATTACTGTTATTAATTTCTATCACATATAAGGTATTTAAATCTTGTCTTTAATTTATTTTTAATTGAGCTAATATAATTAGTTTTCTGTTTATTTTTTATAATCAATACATACAGTTCATATGTATAATATAAACTATCAATTTTTATTTCAATATTGTAATTAAGTTAACCGTTCCTATTTTTTTAAAATTCTAGACTGAATAGATATGATTTTATAGTCAGGCAAAAACAAAACAAAAAAGTATTCAGTAAAACAAATGTAATTTATAAATTACTTTTAGTTGATTTGATTATGGTATTTAAACAAATTAAGCAAACTGATGTATGACACAAATTATTTGATGTCCTTCATTTAATGAAATGAGGCAAAATATTTGCTATGAACACAGGAATATTCTTAATCATACGATGGTGTCAGCTCCAAATTTAGAAGTAAATACGCTAAGACAAATCACAAGTTAATTTACTCGTATTGAGATAACAATTTATAATGATGCATGAAAATAGTAACAATTTACTTGATTTTGGAAAGCATTTAACGTGTGGTAATAAATTATCCTCACACACTGCCCATATATAAAGATTGTCCATCTATCTTTAATTTATAATTAATTCGTATTTCACACATACACTGTAAGATATTTAAAATAACTCAGACGACTTAACAGCAATTTTAATTAGTCTTTAACTTAGGTTAACCATTTTCATTTATCTATGCATTTAAAATTATAAACACGGTTTTAACTTAGTCCAAGTTTTTCCCCTATTGATAGTAATTTCTTCCTTAGTCGACTTACAGTCTATCAACGTTATTAGTTCAATGTCTGTTACAAATTTATTATTCGTTTTTACTTAATACTAATTTTTTAGAGTGCATCACATTTCAACTGAGAAAATAATACTGTACCGACTGCACGCAATTGCTATTTTCTAAAATAAACGTTATTTACAATAATAAATACTTATATATGAGGTGTCACCTTATCATTCACTAAATATTTAAAAAAAAGAAAGATATAATTTAATATATAAAAGTAACTACTTTACTAGTGCTCTTTATATATAACACCAAGTAAGAACCAGACAATTAAATAAACCAAATATACATTATATTTTAATAAACGTGTAAATCTATCAATTATAATCATATTTATATAAACACTGACTTAAAAAAATGATATATATATACTAAACCCGTAAAGGCAAGCAAGCAAAAATCTCGAAAAACAAAAGAAAGAAATAATTAATATTAAATTTGCTTGTTTATTGATCCAGCATAAAATTTTATAAATATCAAAATGTTGGCAACAATGCAAATAAAAGCGCGAATTTAAAACCCGACCACCAAGAAGCCAGACCTGAGGCAATATAGAATAACTTGTTTTTTAAGAAAAAACGAAGGCAAATAAATTACGTCTTCAAGAAAAGTTTACTTTATAAATTCCTAAAAATTATTTATTCGTAATTTTAACAATCCTCAACATCAAAACTCATAAACCACTATAATCGCAACCTATGAAAGTTGATAACCCATCATTAATTTCATAAAATTAATATTTCTAATCCAAGCTATAAGCTAGGAAAGAATAAATCATGAATGGCTAGGAATTGAGAAAACATTGTGGGGATGGAAACGCTCATCATATAACCACGAGTTCCTGACAGGATTATCATTTAAAATTAACATCCAAACAACCATGCTAACAAAAGATCTACAAGGTGCTACAATAAAGGTAAAAAATTATCTCAGCATAGGAAAGATAGTTTATAAAAGAGTCTGAATCATTACCATGAAGATCCAAGTGGCGGCCGAATACTATCAGATGAACTATCATCCAGTTAATGCAAAAGAACTTTCCTAAAGGCAAAGATACTTGGATGTTTTCCAATATGAACTATAAGATTTTGAACTGTGGCTAGACTACATTGAATTAATATCTCATGTTATGTTTCTATACTTTTATTATTATTATTTTACTTGTTAAATTGATTTTTTTTCTTTTGAAAACAGTGTCAATTCATCCAATCATCAATTAGTTTATAAGTAAGGGAAGACATCAATTCTAATATTAATTTTTTATTTAGTAATAAAATATAGGTGCAGACTCCCAAGCTTGCTTGCTAATCGATTCAGCAATCTACCGACTTGAAGGGTGAGACTACAATATTAAGTGCTCACACTCTGACACAATATTTGATGATCAATGCTTGTGTTCAGTTAATTTAGTTATTAACTATTTGTTATTCTAAAATCCTTGAATGATTGGTCTGGTCCATCATTGAACTATGCGACACCAGAATAGGAATGGGGCTCAGAATCTAAAAGCAGCCTTCAACAAATCCTCAAATATAAACAAACGGATAAACGGACCAGAAGTTAATGATCAAATGATGACAGGAAGTATAGTTAGCAAAGAGTTAATCATTAAAATATCGTTTTGGATTGTCTTCTATGTTAACTTGAAATTATTAAATTAGGATGGTGAATGAGCATTCTTCGTAGGGCTCTAAAGTTTGGGTTAGTCAATAGTTGATGAATAGAAACAAAGGATGATCATGCCTATGCAATTATTAAATGATAAGCTAACATATCATTTTTGTTATAAAACAATCATGAATAGAAATTGTCATCAAAATAAATTTGCTAAACATTAACTGGTTGTTTGTCACCTTATTTATCTATTTTCCAATTAATCACACAATATGCATATCCAATGCACATGAATCGTATCTTGAAATAGAGTACATGTAAATTCTTCCTGAGTTTGAACCCTGTGGCATAATGAGGATCAAGAAGAGGTGAAGTAAGGGAAGTTATTCCATCTCACTATGTTAGAAATTGTCATGGGACCACTTCATAAAACTTAAATTGTCAGTTAACTGACTTGCCTTCTTATGGTTAATGCTCTACCTTGAAGGCCCAATGGACGATCATAGTTAGATACACTCTCAAGGAGAAAAAGCCCATTCTGTTACAATATATATATATACAGAAAGTCCAATATTATTACTACATGTGTTATTCTTTCTAAGTCAAAAGACAATTGATCAAATTTACATAATGCTTTGAATGCAACATATGGAGACTTTGGTTTCATGATTAATGCTCAAAAAGAAAACTATGTTCTTTGTAAGATTATGGTGAAAAGGTCCATAGTATCTCTTAGTTTGAATAATAGTCATCAACTTGAAAATATAAGCCAAATTAAATATGTTAGTAGCTTTTTTAATAGAAAGGCAGACTTAGAAGTTGAGATGTGGTGCAAACTCTAATATGCAGTGGATGCTTTTCACAAGTTAAAAGATAAGGTATTTCACCACAATGAAATAATTATAAATTAGCTATAGATAGGCTGTTATTATGTTTAATTTATGAATGGAAATAAGATATTTTGTGAAATTTTAAAAGTACAATGACAAAATAATAAAAATCAACATGTTCTTCAACTTACTGGATGGGGATATTATAGGATTTATTATTGTAAAGTAACAACTTTGTTGAATAGGCCATGTTAAATGAATGAACGAAATAACAGTATTTAAAAGGATGGTTTACAAGGAACTTGAGTGATTTTTCTGGGAGAGAGTGACCCTGTTTACATTATAAAGATTATTTCCAAATTATTACAAAGAAGTGCCGAATTGATTATTCTCTTTGGGAAGATATAGCAAAGAATAGAATATATTGGATAGTTACAATTGGACATGATATTGAAGTATTCAGAAACATTTGCTACAGAAAACATTTAGTTGCAAAATGTCAAACAAATGGTCGAGAGGTCAGCATCCGGCCGAAATGCTATCATATAGAAAAAAAAAAAATTCTATATGTGAAATTTGTGAATTACAGATTGGTTTGTATAATCATTGCAAAACCTGTCTTTAGATTATTATTATTTTTTGTCCTTATTGGAATGACCATACTCATTTATGAATACTTGCAGTTTTGCTAATGACTTTAATATCAACTTTATATATATATTGAAGCAGTCAAATCTGTTGCACATATTTTGCTTCACTGTCTGGCGATATTTGGAACCTTCAAACAGAGGTTCAAACTCAGTTTTGTACTAGTAAATCACTAGGGAGTGCAGGTACACATATGCACATGATTATTTCCCCCCTCTTGTTAGTTAAGCATTATTTTGATTAAATAATATTGATTTAATTCTGAAATATTTAAATTTCCATCACTATAATAGTCGTGCATGTGTGTGTATGTGTTACAGATAAATGGGATAATTATAAATTTATTAAATATGTTCCATTTTTTTATATTTATTTATTATTTTATTTTTGTTGACGTAATGCCAGAGAAAATTCTAGAGAGTAATTAAAATCTAACTGACAGTTACAAACAAAAGAATGTGCCTTGTTTAAATTTAAAATGTCTTTTGCAAAGATTTATTTTAAAAGATCTTTCATTAATGGAAAATATATCTCTTGAATCTATTTCCAACTCGAAATAGATTGAAACAATACTCTTGTGAACTTATCTCATCGACATCTTTTAAAAAAATTATAACAGTTGACCGTTAATGCACATCCGGGTCTCACCAGAGGCAGGCAAATAGAAAAGTTCTAGAAGGTTTCAGTGGCATATAAATACAGCCCAAATTTCTATGTTAAACACTCTGCATTTTATTTTCAGAAGGTATTGCAGGACAAACCTGCTTCACTCAAATTTTTAAAATATGGCTCATGAGTAGAGGGAGAAATTTGCTTTCCTGATCTTTCCAAGATCAGCTCCACACCGCTATACTCCCATGCCATCGCCACTTAAAGACTGTTTAAATGAACTCTTAAACTAACTCTGAAAGGATGCCAGCTAATATTTTTCCGAAAATCTGCCTTGCTGATTTTATTTTTCAAATTATCTTCCTATATGCATATACAGCCGCCAAGTCTTCAAACAACCGATGGTAATCCTCTGCTGCAAATATGAACTTTAAAACCTCCATCTATGTGCTTTTTAATGTCTTTAAAATGTAACTTTAAAACCTCCATCTATGTGTTTTTTTATTTTATTTAAAATGTAACTTTAAAACCTCCATCTATGTAATTTTTTTTAGTACTTAAAATGTAAATCTGCCTATTTCATAATCGGCGATATAGTGCCGAGTAGTATTAATTTCCTAAAATAATGACTTTCTCTAATGCACGAATCTAATTTTATTTTCTAAACGTACTTTCTGGGTTTCACTCTTGCTATCCTATTATTTTAAATGCAGCAAACTTTTCACTTTATTTTGTTTGATTACATATTATTTAATATTCTAATAATTCAATCTAGCGAACCGATCTCATCTTAATTTTCTATTCCGCCATTATGGAATCTTAAATAATTAAATGTAAGCTTTCTTACTAAACCCAAAGTTCGCTCACTCGATTGAATAACTTTACTGAATTGTTCTATGTGTTTCATGGCATACTAACCATTGCCATATTTATAGATATCAATTTACTATTATCTTAATGCTATTGATTTAGTGAATTTTAGTATTGAGTAAACTTAATGACCTACCTTTGCTGTTTTTTTATTATATGGTCAATCTTTTGCTTATCATGCCATCTAACGTGATGATTTTAAATTTAATTTTTCTACATGTCAAGCGTATTGATATTTGTTTAATGATGGGAACTACATATTCTCCCTCTTTGTGTTTGACTTTCTAACCAATATTTACGGTCAATTACATACCATTAAGGATGTTTTAAACTGTATCATGCCATTATACCAGATTTTCTTATTTACGAGGGCCTTAATACATGTGTCATTACAGACCTGATATTTATTAGTGCTGCTTACCCTTGATAACATTATAACATATCTTGCTTTGTCAAACTACCTGGTGATCCCGGATTATTTCGTAAGGCACATTCTTAAAGGAGTTTGGAAGCACCGACTCCATGGGTTGTGTCAGGTTGTAGCTAGGCTCTATATGGGATAACATTCGAAGAACCCCGAAACCATAAAATCCCTACCAACCACTTCTTCAGATGCTATCTGTCACAAGTGCAGATGAGCTTTTATGTTCATTTAAGTGATGAAGCTTCTCGTCCTTTCTGGCGTTATCATATCAGTCAGCACTGCAGTTATTAATATTTTACATTCCCCATTATTAGTCTATAAGTCGTAATGCTATGATTTTATAAACCATCCCAATCTTTTATTTTTTTATATTTTATGGGTTAGAAATGCCATGTTTTAAAGCTTATTTAAGCTATCCACCCTCTCATTAAACGATCTTTAGATGCGCTGAGAAATAACTTTCAGTAAATCCTACCAAAATCAAATAATTTAACCAAATGCGCAAATCAATGTTTTCTTCTTAAATCATTAATGAAAATCGTTAGACTGTATACACTTTGTAATTTATAATATATTTTAATTTGCCGTTATGATAAACTGTAATAAAACCAAATTACATTCATTTGAAATTTGTTTTTATTAAATAGATCATGGTGCTCAGAATAAAAGCCTTGTAAATTTGATATCTTTCATTAGCATATTAAGCCGCATCGTTTTGATTATTTATTGATTTTATTAATATTTGTACCTGGTATTTGCGTATTCGTTAATCATTAATCTATGTTCCAATGTGTCATTTATAGAATGCACAAATCACTACCGATAATTATGTGAAATCCAGATAGTATTAAATATGTGTAAACAGACTTCTTGTAAATTCTATATTTATTTACCCAAAATGCTAACCAATTATTACTATTATAAATAAATTAACAATTTAATAAGTTATTCTTTGGTCATATTTTGTTCCTTTCATGCGTGCACATCTGCGATTATATTGCATCATATACGATAGAGTCCATTTGCCCTTAAGCTAGTCTATGATATTTGTAAAAGTAAGATAGTTATAATGTAGCTCATCTTATAAAAGGGGGGGGGGGGCTGACAAGTCAGGTTAACCATTTTCCTATAGATCTTTTGTTTCTCTGTCGATCCTCCAGGACAGGAATTAAGAGAATTTCATTTGCTATCATCAGAAATGTTCGTAATGTAATAGATTTGGAAAGTAGGCAATAGAGCAGAGTTCATGATTATTCCTGACTTATGTACCTTGCATATGATTGGACTCTAGGTACTTTTGCCTAGATGATAACTCTTGTTAGATGAACATACAATTCTGACCGGTACAATATATATATATATATATACATTACATGTCTGAAAAATTCATGCTTGCAAACCGATAGGAACTTGTTGCATAAATGTTTGGAGTCAGTGTTTAGATCTAGTTTCTAGCCCTATCCTTCACTGATGATAGCAAATTAGCTTGAAATCAGCTGATCTGAAGGTGGAGCAAATGAAAGAGATAGTGAATTCTGACTCTTTTGATGTTTATGTAAACAAATATATGCTTGTTCTGTGGTTTTGGTAAAGTGCCATCTATTGATCATAAATACAAGCGATAGCAAGTTACGTGATTATAACTTATTTTTGTTTTTCATAAATATACCTTTAAAGATTTTTGCAATGATATATATTGCAGAGGCTTTGACTATGTGGTGAAACTGAACTGATATCAGACCTATGTAGCTATCTGGCTTGTTAGGCTGGGTTTGAAGACATTACGTGTCTGAAAAATTCATGCTTGCAAACTGATAGGAACTTGTTGCATAAACACTTGGAGCCAGTGTTTAAATCTAGTTTCTAGCCCTATCCTTCACTGATGATAGCAAATTAGCTTGAAATCAGCTGATCTGAAGGTGGAGCAAATGAAAGAGACAGTGAATATTGACTCTGACGTTTATGTAAACAAATATATGCTTGTTCGGTGGTTTTGGTAAAGCGCCATCTATTGATCATAAATACAAGCGATAGCAAGTTACATGATTAAAACTTGTTTTTCTTATATATATATATTGAACCAGGTGAGAGATGATTGCTCTGATTATATAAATAAATAAAAAATCTCATTCTACTCTGGCTGCCCTTTCACTATTGCAGCAAGCTGGACCTTCAAGCAGAGAAATCAAATACAGAAGGTGGATAAGAACAATAGCACCTATAACCAGACTGAGGCTATATGAAGTATAACCTGCAACCACATATCCAGGCTATAGAACTTCTCAGATGCTAAATTCAAACCCCTGCCATCAAAAACATTTTTATTTGTTTCGTGATAAATCCTCAGGCACCAGCATGCTTAGATGACAGGTATACAATTTAGGGCTTGATCAATCCCTAGCTAGCTCTATAATTTAAGTAGAGGGGAGACTAACTATAATGTATTGCTTAATACTTATATTTAACTATAGAATATCTATTAGTGGCATAATAATCAAAGAGAACCAAGCAAACAATAATTAGCAAACAAATGCTTTGTTTAAAACACTTCTAGTCAAAAACATGATAATAGAATATTATAATAAAAGAACATTATAAGTTTATTTAAACACACTTCTAGTTAAAATATATGATAATCAAGAATACTATAATTAAAACATTGAAATCTAAATACACATACATTGAAATATAAATTCATTACTCAATGGAAAGCTTTGCAAATATTAAAATATATGATGAAAAAACTAAATACACATGTGTGACAGTCAGATGATGTATGTTGATTTAACCCAGTTCGAATACTAGGCAAAAGTACCTCGAGGCCACCCATATGCGAGATATTAAACCAAGAATACTATGACCTCTGCCCTATTCGTCTAGTCTCGAAGCTATCATGAACCGAACAACACTATCTGAGACACGCATAGATATTTTCTTCCCGAGCCACGAGCTTAGCATCAGCGGGAGACATGGACAGAACCACCTACGGAGCTTAAATAGTTAAATTGCAAAAATACTTAGAAATATGTGTTCTGCGTGCCTGGATCATTTAAAAGTAAAACAAAGCATTGAAAGATAACTAGCAAACTCAAGCTTTTTAGTTAAATAAATATCTTTAATAAATGACATTTGAAATATTATTAATAATTTAATGGCCTTCGCTATTCCCCGAAATTTATGAATAACTAATGAGACAATGAAAACCCGATTAATATGCTTGCGGTCTAAATCTTTCCTTCCCAGTTTTATTAAACATTGTCAACTCGAATCTGCTCGATAAAGTGCAATAATAAAAATCTTTCGCAAAGCAGTTTCTAATTGCTTTGCACTAAAACAGAGTTTAAAATCATTTAAGATGTATATCGCTAAATCTGACATACGTAAGAAGCTAATGGCGGACAAAAGAAGCGTTATCGAGGAGATCAAGTTGGCAAACAAAAAAAAGGAAACTTACTCGTACTAAATTTTACAAGTATGAATAAAACTGGAAAGGGATTTTTATATGAACAATTAACTAATAAACTTAACCGCAATAGAATTAAAATATTTACACATGGGAGTAATGAAGAATAGCGAAGGAAAAGGGGTTAAATATCTAGATAGATGATCACATATACATATATCTAACTAGTCTAATAAAAATAGTTACATTATAAATATCATTAAGCACACATTTCATAAATATTCAAGAAAGCAATTATAAAAAGTATGGACAAAAAGGGTAGCATAATAAATAGTTCATGAGGAGAGATATGATTACCGTCCTTATTCCTTGGTCATGTTCCATCGACGGGCGTAGCTTGATCCGTCTGATGAGATGTGTTTGTCCGGACAAGGAAAGTGGAAATCGGTAGCATGGTTTCACAAAAAGTCCTCCAGACACGGCACAGAGTTCAGATGACGATTGAGTAAATACTACGGCATTTTTCTGGTATTGAGGAACCCTCGGCGGTAGACAAAGTTATTTATTTGCCTAGCCAAGCATGGTAGACTCCATCGAATTCATATAATAAAATCACAACAGGCAACAGCAAAATTTCTAAAGTTCTCCACGGAGCAATCTGACAGCCCGCAAGAATACTCTGAATGAATAATCTTTTCCAAAAGGAAAATCTGAATGACTGATCTTTTCCAAAAGGAAAATCTGAATGACTGCTCTTTTCCAAAAAGGAAAATCTGAATGCTTGTTCCAAAAGGAAACTCTGATTGACTGATCTTTTTCAAAAAGGAAAATCTGAATGCCTGATCTTTTGTTCTCCCTTTTATTTATACCCTCTCTGTCAGCTACCTTCTATTGTTTGTATGATCTGAGATCTTGATAAGCCTCCCCATGCTCCTTTGTTTCAAAGTAACACCTTCTAAAAATAACTTTTACTTTTTTACTCTAAATTTCTTTCTTTAAACTTTGGGATTTTATTAATTAAAAAAAAGAAAGAGAAGGCCATCTTTAATTTGACTTGAATGGGCTTAACTAATTAAAAATATACATTCTTTTAGAAAATGTTGGTGGGCTTATCTCAAAATCAAATCATACTAAATATTTGAACAAGATTTAAAAGTAAAATACATTCTTATTTCTTTTAATACAATAAGCGTTTTATTTCAGCAGAATTTTGCATTAACTCATATATATATGCTTGACGTATATATATGTTTGACTAAACGGTTTTCACAAGTAATATTTTTAACAGCAATTTAATGTTACAATGGAATTTATTTAAAAGAACAAGCAAATACAAATTTAATAAACGTAATTAATTTTAGCTGTAATGCAAAACCCTGCTGATATTGGCCTATAAACTTAATTTAGATTTACAATATTAATCAAGTTTATAGGAAGATGTGAAGCATGGATTGGACTTCAGATCCATTGCTTCACATGTTAGGGTTCATTCTATATGATTTATAGAAGACACTTAAAGATTGCTACAGCTATCAAAATTCAACAAAGTTTTTATTTATTTATAAATAAATGGGAACAAGGAAATTCAGTTACCTAGGATTTTGCAATTTACACTTCTAAAGATATGATTTCTCATTTTCTTCTGTTGTATTGATCACCAACCAGTTGGATTTTAGGACTCCACTAATGGTTTTGGCTCCTGGATGACTTCCTACATTTACTGAGATAGATATTCCCTGACTGTTCAGATTATTGAGTATCTGGAGGACTGAGACTGAAGATGGGCCACATATTCTGGTGACTGTCTAGCACTGCATGATGTTAAATTGTTCTTTGGGAAATGTGAAGACACCTACTTGCTTGCTGGGGACACTAGTAGCTTTTCCCATCTTCTCTTTGGAAACTCTTCCACAGTAGTAATACAAATATAATCTCTTAATCTTAATGATTATTATGAATGAAGCTGAATGACACTGAAACTGCAAACATAAAAAAACTGGACTGAACTGATATGAATAGATTTTTCAGTCTCTTTATATGATTCCTCTTTATTGTCTTTAGTTATCACTCTGAGTTAGTTTAATTTACAAATTTTATTAATTACATTCTCATTGTGTATTAATCTGCATTTTTGCATAGATTAATCTAGCCTTTGGATAAGATGCCACTTGAATCATTTTCCATTGTTAACACTTAATGCCATTTAGAATTATTCCCTTTCTTCTGTTTATCAGCCGAGCAATCTTTAAGTGGATTCAAATTTACATGCTTTCCTTTCACATTTTAATTCAGTTTTTATTTTTATACACACACACTTTTTTCTTTAAGTTTATGAAAAGAGAGAACTATAGTTTTAACTTTTTATTTAATTAATTTCCCCCCTCCTTTTCTATTGCTCTTTAACTATTAAAACTCATATATTTTTTTTTCTTTTTAAATGACAAGATGACACAATGCTTTGTCTTTTGGCAATTTGAATTTCTTAAAAAAAACTTTAAACACTTTCTAATTTATATTTCTCTTTCTTAAAACTTTCTAATTATATTTCTATTTCTTAAAACTTTATTGGTTTCTTTTATGAATTTTAGTTTGAGTATTTAATAATAAATAATTCTGCAGTATTTTATTTTTACAATGTAGATTTTAAAATCTTAAATTAATCATAATTTTTTAAAAAAAATTACGAAACATGTAGCGCTATTCACTAGCGGTACAATATATATCTATTATAAGGAACTTGAATCCAGACTTTTAAACTCCCCACAGCTATCCAATCCATTTTATATAATTGATACACATGACTACATATATGTGAAAAAGATAAATGATTTCCAATATATGTATTTCATGCTGAAAAATCTTTTTCACATGCATGTGGTCATGTGTATCAGTTGTATAAGATGGATAGCTATGGGAAGTTTGAAAGTCTGAGTTCAAATCCCTTACACTTACATTAAGTTTAGTATAAACAATATACATGTATTAAATGTTATATATATAATGATAAATAATATTTTATTATTGAATAAATATAATGTCATGAGAATTTAGCCAAGTCTTTTTTAAAATAATAATTATAACTGTCCTCTAGCTGTAATGTTCAATAATCTTTTACAGTAAGAATATGGACTGCTTCTTATCCTATTTTAGATCTTTTATTTAGAATTATAGAGAACAATAACAGCTAGAGAAGAAAACTTTAAATTAGCCTATATAAGTTAAAGCCTGTCTTAAAAGTATTTACATATATCTCCTGTGCACTTAATAAATAATTATAACCCTATATATTATAATGGAAATTGATTTTTAAAGAACTGATATTAAATTTATAGAGATATTTCACTCATTTCTAAAACTATATAATATGTAAACACATTATATATGTAATGATAAATAATATTTTAATATTGAATAAATATAATGTCAAGTAAAATTTCAAGTCCATTTCAAATAATAATTGAACATGATCATTTTAAAACTAGTAAATGCTTCTACACACTTCTACCATAATATCCAACACTATTGTAATAAGAAAATGAAATATATTTCTATTGGCTTTCCTCTTTGTATATAAAGAGAAGATTGTCCTGAATACTTATGGTAGAGAGCTTGAATATTAATCATTCCAAATATTTTATTTCTTTTACATTGATCAAACAGATTTATTTTTTTAATATATCTTTTTATAATTTTCGTGTTTATGAAGTTTAAAGTTCAGTAAAAAAACAAGCTTTTTTTTGTAAAAAAAAAAAATGTGACAGAAATTTATATACACAAGACCAGCCATTAGGACAAGCACTATTTAGGGAAGTTTTATGATTAATAGAAATAATACAATATTTGGTAAAATGAAAATGCATAAAAAGAAAAAAAGAAAATTTGTAACAATTGAATTAGAAATAATACAATAAAATTCGAAAATTAATAAGTTAAATTGATTGAAAGTTTAGCTTAATATTAAAATAAATTTAGAAGTGTATAAAACTAATGTCATTTAATTAATTATAATAATGAAATAAAAATTGATAGTTTAAATAAATATATATGAAATTATAGGTGTTGATGTTAAAAATGATAAGAATACTAATTGCTATTGTTAAAGTTAAAACCAAAAACACGACTTAAACAATCTTGTTATTCATTTATATTCTGAGATTAATAAATATAACTATAAGATTAGAAGGCTTAATAATGTAAAGAAATATATTGAAAAAAAGATCAAATAGAAACTTTCTAAATATCACATGATCACCATTTTATATGCTTAACACACTATTAATAAGAGTGGGATGTGTATAAGTAAAAAAAAAAGACATTAATTAACAAGGT